>ML777141.1:15965-37709 GCA_009831015.1 Picea engelmannii
ATATTATGTTTTCTCTAATATTACCCCCCACCCCAATATGTTTTCTCTGATATTACCCCCAACCCCCACTCTCATATGAGGGTGGGGGTAGGAGGGTAATATTAGATAAAACATGGGGTGGGAGAGTAATATTACAGAAAACATAACCCCCACCCTCATATGAGGGTGGGGGTGGAAGGGTAATATTATATAAAACATGGGATGGGGGGGCTGGTAATATTAGAGAAAACATAATATCTTTTTCTCTAATATTACCCCTCACCCCCACCCTCATATGATCTCAACAATGGTACATTGCTAAAGAAATTGGTACATTGATTTCAATAGTAATATAATGCAAACTAGTTAGGTGCATTGATTTCAAGAATAATACTTGATATGCATTAATTTCAACAATGATATAATACTAACTATCCGGGCATTAACTTTAGCAATGGTAAAATGAAAAACAATTTGTTTTATTGATTTTACAATGCCAAGCATTGAAGTAGTACACATATCTAGAACCTTTTATTTCATGTTTCTTTCTTTCATCAACTCAAGTTTGGATTTTGTATTGTATAATAAGAAATGGAACATAATTTTGAGACAATGAAATCTCTTTAGAGTACTCATCTATAGAGATTTCTTATTATCACAAATCAAGCAATGGAACAATAATACCTCCAAATTTGGTTTCTTTGGAAGTGACTCCATTAACTATGGTAGATATAGTCTCTATATTTCCTCTTCATTTCAAGTAAATTGGGTATGTTAGTCATGTCGAGATTCCATAAAAATATCGAGTGTTCTATTATCTATTTGGGTAAATTGCATATGATCAACAATCCATAATTGGATAAGACTTGCCTAAAGATCAACAATCCATATGTCACAAGAATTGACATTAGAAAAAACAATCATTAATATTGAAAAAAACTTCATTCCAAGAGAATGGAAATGCTTGTCCCCATTATCGCCATTAAAAAAGATAAATTTGAATACAAATTTCATTAAGATTTTCCCTACAACAATCCATATGTCACAATGACTTATATTAGAAAAAACAATTATTAATATTGAAAAGAAAATACAATGTATAAGAAAACCAATCCATATGTCACAATGACTTATATTAGAAAAAACAATTATTAATATTGAAAAGAAAATACAATGTATAAGAAAACCAATCTAGAACAATTACTATGTAATACATATATTAGTGAATGTCTCTAAATGTAATACATATGTTAGTTCTTTGTTAGTTTTCACAATTTTTTCATTAATCAATTTTGTTACTATTTATGTTTGATTGACTTTAAAAGAAATTGTTTTATTTTTTTATTAATAATATATTTTTAATGCAACTACATATCTTTTTAACACTTCATAGGTTAGAAATTAAGTTGAATCATATATATTAAATTAAACTAAATAAATATATTCTATTCCGATTCCTTCATATAGATTGGAAATTAAGTTGAATCATATATATTAAATTAAACTAAATAACCATATTCTATTTTAAATAGATTCCAGACATTAAAAAATAAAAGTAATCAACTTTCTATATGTTCAAAATAAACCAATTATATTATTAAATAGAGTCTAATCTTATAACAAAGTTTTGAGATTTTAGACATTCTACAAATAAAAAGTAATTCAATATAATCTTATAACAAGGTTCAAAATATCTAATTGTATTATTAAATAGTCTTATCTTATAACAAAGTTTTGAGATTTTAGACATTCTACAAATAAAAAGTAATTCAACTATTTATATGTTCAAGATGTCCAACTTGTACTAATAAATAGGAGTCTATGTAACTCATTCATATATATATATATATATATATATATATATTAACAAATAGGAGTCCTCTAATTTTATAGTAAAGCTCTAGAAAAATTTCCCTGTGTATTTCACGGTTTGATAGAATTTTTAATTATATATACAAATTTAAAATTGAATTTAAAAACATCATTTTATTATATACAAAATTTGAATTATAATAAACAAAATTTTTACATATAATATAATTTATAGGTTTAAAATTTTCAATCACATTTGTAACTACCAAAATGTGTTTATGCTAAAAGATTGGAGTGGGTTAATTCTGGAGCAATCTTTCCTTTCTTCTGAGTTAATTTTCGGGTAAGTTTTTAGGTGATGCAGTTTTGAATTTTTAATTGATATAGAAGTTGATGCATTTCCTTGGTTGGTTTAAAATGGGACAAAACCACTTGAGTGAGGATTTGAAATGCATAGAACTTTCACCGGAACTTTCACCCATACCAAACTCAAACTACCTCTGAAAATCTAGCAGGATTCAAGCGAAAAGAAATAAAATTGCTCCCTAGTTAACTTACTTTTACTTCAGATAATTAGCTTCCTCCGTCTAGACATCTAAATATAACTGTTGCGGTATGGTCCGCAATGTTTGTTCATTTCATTTATACCGGTTACTTTTAAATTCAGTGGTAAGAACCACAATGTTCATTTTATTTTACCGGGATTTTACTGGGTCTGTTCAAAGCAATGATGGTAAAGAGTGCAATTTTTCCAAGTAGCTGCCGTTCTGGAGATGGCATATATTCAATGACGGCCTCGGCTTTTCCTGTAGGCCAATTTAACTTTTCTCTTTGGGGATGATTTTGGCGTACAATGCATTTATGGAGCGCAGCTGGCACGTGAACTACATAGACAGGTTGACTTCAGTCTCACGCAACATGCACAGAGTTAGCAGGCAATACACGTTTGGGTGCCCGATTTATTCATTAAAAGTTCATGGTGCCAAAGTTTCTGGAGATTTCGTGTTTCATTAAAGGATCAATATCTTATAACCTGCAGTGAGATTTAGCCAACCAAACTATGATGATAGACCTTACAATATGGGTTTCCTTATGTATCCATCCTTCAAATAGGTATGTTTATAAACGAATATACAGTTAGCTATATTTTTATATTTTGAACTGTATAGCCCAGTCCACTATGCATGTGGCAGGCCAGGGCAAAACTAGCCCGCAGCAGCCATGGAATTTGATAGTAAATTGCTTGTCATGCGTAATTTGGTCATTAAATACTGTAGTAAAAAATTCTGAGAACACTTAACATTCTTCATTAAAATGCTTAAAATAAGCACCGTCAAATCCGTCAAATCTAAGGGAATATTTAGTTTCGAAATTCCAACGACCATTTGATGTGATTCACGTGGACATCTTATATGATAGTATGTATGTTGCTGACTGCTAGCAATATCCATTTGATTGATTGTGGACATGTATGTGTCTTATGGTGAACAATATTCAGCTTGCTAAGTAGTATTGAATGTTGTAGTTGGTGGTGGTCTAATTTAAATTGTTTTCAGATTCTCCTATAATCCATTTGCCTTAGCATTCAATGTTGTTTAGCAGGCTGGATATTGACAGCCTGCTAAACAGGGATTATATACACTATCCAATCACCTAATATATATGTTTAAATATACAGACTGTGTATATACAACCTGCCACAACATTCAATACTTAGTAGAGTAGATATTGACAGTAATTGATGACAACCAATATACTATCAATATACAAACAGTATACACAATCAGATCACCTAATAAAGTTGGGATATATCAAACTATGTACCTGCAGCACCATTTAATGCTGCTTGCAGGCTGTATATTGCTATCCAAATGTTCCTCCCACTAGACACCCCTCCCACTGAACACCATTTAGCAGGTTGGATATTGACAGCCTGCTAAGCAAGCAGTATATACACTGTCCGATTACCTAATATATATGTTCAAATATACAGACTGTGTATATACAACCTGCCGCAGCATTCAATACTTAGTAGAGTAGATATTGACAGTAATTGATGACGACCAATATACTATCAATATACAAACAATATACACAATTGGATCACCTAATAAAGTTGGAATATATCAAACTATGTACCTGCAGCACCATTCAATGCTGCTTGCAGGCTGTATATTGCTATCCAAATGTTCCTCCCACTGGACACCCCTCCCACTGAACACCATTGAATTGCTTGTTGATTGCAATTCAATGTTGTTTAGCAAGCTGGATATTAACAGCCTGCTAAGAAGGAAGTATATACACTGTCCCATCACCTAATATATATGTTCAAAT
This sequence comes from Picea engelmannii, assembly GCA_009831015.1. Lineage (NCBI taxonomy): Eukaryota > Viridiplantae > Streptophyta > Pinopsida > Pinales > Pinaceae > Picea > Picea engelmannii. The sequence continues at coordinate 20,091 of ML777141.1, forward strand.
ATACAGATTGTGTATATACAACCTGTCACAGCATTCAATACTTAGTAGAGTAGATATTGACAATAATTGATAACGACCAATATACTACCAATATACAAATAGTATACACAATAGAATCATATTGCTATCCAAATGTTCCTCCCACTGAACACCCCTCCCACTGAACACCATTGAATTGCTTGTTGATTACAATTCAATGTTGTTTAGCAGGCTGGATATTGACAGCCTGCTAAGCAGGGAGTATATGCACAACCCGATCACCTAATATATATGTTCAAATATACAAACTGTATATATACAACCTGCCGCAACATTCAATACTTAGTAGAATAGATATTGACAATAATATCGGATCACCTAATAAAGTTGGGATATATCAAACTATGTACCCGCAGCACCATTTAATGCTGCTTGCATGCTGTATATTGCTATCCAAATGTTCCTCCCACTGGACACCCCTCCCATTGAACACCATTGAATTGCTTGTTGATCGCCTAGAAGGTACAAGATTGTACAACAGTATCATAGCAGCTATAAAAGTGATAAATTATTTTGTTGTTTTGAAAAGACAGATCGTTGGTTGTAGGGTATCTGCAGACACCGTATTGTCAACTGCCCCTTTAATTTCGTTTCGTGTATCTGTTGGGTTCTAAACACCGTTTTGTTAACTATCTATTTAATTTCGTTTCTTGTATGTGTGGGGTTCTATGAATAGCATGAGGGGATTCTGATTGTGGGTATTCTGAAATCGATCAGATATGCAGCAGTCAAGAGTAGTCCTCATTTGTATTCTTGGAGTACAGATTTGGGTTTGTCCAATTTAATAGGTGATTAAACTACTTAATTTCCGTTCTAATTATGGTAGACCTCTTTCTAGGGGCATGGTTCCACTTCTGTAAAGTTGAATTTCGTACATAAAACTCGAGTATAAAATTCTTACTCGAGGGTTTGCCCGATAATTTAATTTAAGAAAATGGACAAATTAAAATAAAAGGTTTCATGTTCAAAACTGAGGGGACTGGGGTATGTCTCTTCAAAATTGAAGACGACATTAAGATATGCACACTTCAAGGTTAGGCTACTTAAGTAGGTCTAAATGGTATAGCTGGCTCTACAAGGATGGTGAATGTGCATTTAAATGATGTTTATGGTCTTCTAACAAGCAAGGGTTTGCTCAATTTATTTTTAAAAATATCAGATAAAAATAAAAACTTTCATTTTCAAAACAAAGGGGATTGGGGTATGTTTCTTTAAAATTGAAGAGATTAAGATATGTACATTTTAAGGTTTAGCTATTTAACTAGGTCTAAATGGTATTGATGGCTCTATAAGGATGGGGAATGTGCATGTAAGTGGTGTTTATAGTTGTCCAATAGTTTCATCTTCAAAACTAAAGGGATTGGGTTTGTGAGTTCAAAATTGAAGAGATTAAGATATGTACATTTCAAGGTTAGGCTATTTACCTAGGTCTAAATGGTATTGATGGCCCTATAGGAATGGTGAATGTCCATCTAAGTGGTGTTTATAGTTCTCCAACAAGACACTTGTACTTTGAAGACTTGGGGGGAACTCTCCTAAGTGATTGTTGCCTTACATATGTATATGTTGTGACATAGAACCACATTGTATTTTCTCATGGTTATGATCTCATTGATGACATAGATCCACCAATACTATTTTCATGCCCATGGTCTTGCATTTCATGCCAAGGATGCGTAGTTTTGATTCTATTTTGGTCAAGGTATGTCTACCTTGGGGATGGTCTACATATGTCTTTATCCTTCATGTTTGATTGCAGGTACTCTTTGAGCTCTTACCCATTTTTCTCTCTCCTCAAGCTACCTCACATTGGTGGCAGCTTAATGTAATGTGTTTTGGTCATCCATTCCTTTCCTGACCTCACACAATAGGGGGCATCTTTTATAGCCTTAATTTCCACCCTACATTGTTGGAACATAGCATAAGATGGAGGATAAGACACACTCTTTTGCTCAGTTTTTAGGAGGGTGGCTTGTCAATTTTTGAGAGAAAGGGGATCACCCCTATAACCTTATAGATTGGTGTTGGTTCTTTGAGGCATGAGCCTTGGAACTCACAACATTCGAGTCTCCATTGGTATCTAGAATATCTAGAAGCTCTCCCAAGCCTCTTCCAAGAGTCTATATAAAGAAGGACAATCTTAAGCAAAAGGGAGGAGAATCATTCACATAGTTGGGCTTCCAAAATATAGAGGTTCTCTTCCATTCTAGATCAATTGCATTGAGGTTTCCTAGCTTAGTTGAAAAGATGAGGAGGATCAAGGAGCAAGGGACAAGGAGGAATGCATCTACACTTATAGGTATAGTGCATTGATGTATTTCTTTCATTTTAATCAATAGATCATTATCTTTCCCATATAAATGTTAATTTTTAAGCCATTATTATCGATGTTTGCATTTCATTAGATAACAATAGCATAATCCAAGATCACTGAGAAATACACAATCACAAGAGACATAACATTTATCCTGGGAAACCCTCTAGGGAAAGAAAACCCAGCAAAACTTCCTTAATACAGATAGCCAATACAATGCCAAGAGATCTCTTAGACTAATACAGAAAGTCCTCTCCCAGATATGCGCCACTCTCTCTCTCCTTCTTCCCCAACAGCAGATTCGAACTTGTCTCTCAATGAGCAAGTGAGTTGTGTGTCTAAGTGAGGCGCCTCTTTATTTATACAAGTTTGGCATGTGTGAATTGTCTCTTCACTGGCAAGGCCGACTTCTCAAACTGGGTGGGTAAACCCACCTTTATTATATTTCTAGGTCTCTTTAACAACTGTTGGGGCCGACTTCTTATTCTGCCTATTACAATTGTCTTTTGACCAATCCGCAAAAGGGGATTTGATCCTATTACAATAACCGACATGATCCATCTACAATGGGGATTGATCCTATGAATAATATATCAATAATAATAAGAATACTCTTTGCAGTTACATTATTTCAATAATAAATGTTTGTATTCCATTTGTGAATGTGTAGATCTAATGTTTTTTCACATAGATCACATTATATTCAAGTTAGATCTAAGATTCTAATGCTAAAAAAATAAGTAGAAGGGCATTGCTTTGTCACTTATATGCATAAAGTAGGTTGTAGGAGTTGAAGTAGAAACTTTAGGACTGCAACCAAGATACTTGAGGACAACTTTCAAAATTAAGGTAAGCCATCCTACCATCTCTTGCTATAATTGTAAATCTATTTTCTTGTGTCTAGGTAGAACCATACAAGTCTAGCCCACTTTCTATATAGGATCAGTAGGTAGATCATAGGGAGATCTTACTATTGCACGGGTGAGATTTTCTAGGAACAAATTGTTCCCCTCATGATTGAACTTTACACTACCCTTTTCAAAGAATTCTTATTGTTTTCTTGGTCATACAAAGAAATGTCTAGTATTGGCCCCCATATTCTTGAACATGAGATCAAAACTTATGATCTAGATTCAAGCAGGTGGAAAAATCTTTGCCCAATAAACCCGAAGAAAGCTACTTCCATTAAGGTTGTGGTTGAAAAGAATTTTCACACCGATTTCATCTATTGAGTTCCCTTGACTGAACGGGTATCCAATCTTGTTCCATTCGCTAAGAAATAGGGAACAATTATATAGATATTTAAATAAGGCCTATCCCAAGGATTAGTATCCTACCCCATTCATTGACTATATTACCAATGATTGTGTCAGAAGTGAAATATTCTCATTCATGGATGGTTTTTCTCGATACAATCATATTCAAATCAAACTTACAAGATTGCCTTTATTTATCCTTGGGGCACATTCACTTATCATAAAATTTCATTTGGTCTTAAAAATGTCAAGGCCTATTGGCACCCAAAGTTTTGGGTAAATATCATGCATACGCATACATAAATTTGTGTGCCTATTCTAGTTTTGTGCATTCTCAAGTAGTTGCACGAGGCATGACAGGAGGAGTGCACGCCAAATAAGGTTTTGTTATTGTGGGTTAGTTTGCCAATGTGCATTGGTATGATTTTTGTGATATGTTCCATAAATCAAGAAGACACTGCATGCATGCGAGAATCAGGAAAAGAATCTTCGATAAATCTCCCCTAATGATTACTACATGCAACATAGGGAACATGGAGTAGAAAGAATATGAGTTAGAAAGGTAGTTAAAATTGTCAAGATTCCAAAGAGGCCACGTAAAATGCATGTAGGTGAGAGAAGGGTGTGGGACTGGTAGTTAGAGGAGCGAGTGGGTTAGAGTTGAAAGTGACAAAGAACCAGAGTCGAAGAGAAACTAAAAGGGAGCAACGAAAAAAAGAAGAGAGTTAGATCGTTAGTCAGTTGTTGGTTGGTTGATGGTTGTGGGTATTGTTGTCTTTCAGTTCGCTTTGAGCCTATGGTTTTGTAATATCTCTCAAGTTTGAATCTGTCACATTTGTAGACTCATCTAAAAGAAGGCATGACGATGTGTAATGTAACACTAATCAAATGTATAAGAGAGAAAGACTTTATTATTTTAGATTTATGAATTGCTTAATGCATGTTTATGATGGTGAAATGAAGATAATAAAATTGCAACGATTCTAATCTTATTATGTGTTACTCATGTGTCAATGGAATGTGTGTTATTGTTGAATGTTGTTAGTTGTTAAGTAGTTTTCAATGGATTGTCTAAATGCCAACCTCGTTGGAATTTTGTATAAATAGTCCTTTATCATCATCAACACAAGACTAGAAGGTCTCTGTGACCCTCATGGCATCTAGGGTGATACCTTCTTTAGTATTTGGCTAAGGATTGATATGTCGATTCCTTGTGGTTTTTTTGGTCAACTCTAGATGAAACTTGGGTCTTCAATCCCCCAATGTTAAGAAAGACTCGTGCAAGCATAGATGAGCCACCAAATCGTTCCATTGTCGGAACCTGAGGTTTTGTATTGAGTGATGAAGGCAAAGAACTAGGCGGTATCCATCTTGGGAAGAAATTAAGGATTGTTTGACTGCAAAGGAAGATGATTTTTCTTGGTAGAAAACTGAAGCTATGAATACTAATGCGAAGTGATGGAAGACATGTATCTCTACTCTAGTAAGAATGCACTTTCCTTTGTTGAATTTCCCTATTTATTGTATGAATGGTTGAATAGGCAAAATTCTATTAATACTACTTTGAGATCGTGGGAACCATTTTTCTGGGAATAAGTCATGATCGATAGGATGAAGGCATTAGATAAAAATTGGACTCGAGCCATCAATTTTTCATTTTCTCAGGTGAAGGAAGGATATATATATAATTGAATTTTCTATTTAATATGTTGATTCTTTCAACAAGGATGAATTTGTTTTTGCAGAAGGTCCTAGAGGAAGGTTATTCAAAGAAATCCCACTCTAGATAAAAATGGTGTTCATGGAGAAGGGGTTGATGCCCATGGAGCCTGATAGGATGGATGAGTAGAATCCTCGAGCACTCAGGTGAATGAAAATATGGGGTAAAATAGAGAGAGGAGATGGATCCATTGAGGAGGATCTAGAAGTTGTTAAAATTAGGTGAGGAATATGATGGACACAAAAGAGTAGAGGAGACAGAGAGGGAGAGAACCAAAAGGTACACTAGAAGAGTTGAGTCAAGGAGGAGAGAGAAACAAAGAATTGGAAGGAAGTTAGCAAGGTGTGCACAATGAGGGGTCAAGCCTATAATGAAGAGGAAGGAGACTGCACCAGGAGGAAGTGCAAAATAGTGTGTTGTTCCAGGGAGGAGTGGAAATAAGGATAGGATTGAGAAGAGGTGTGGTATTGAGAGTAGGGTATCTAGTGAAGATACCGATAGTAGTGGTAGTAAGGGCCCAAAAGACAAATTTTGAATCCATTGGTTGTTGTGGAGTGTCACAACTTTGGAGAAAGTTGAGGCACACAGAAAAGGCATAGAAGTAGGAGAGGAAGATGGAGGATATCCTAATGGAGGGGGAGAAGAGTTAATAGTGGTGGATAGTCTTGTGAGACTACAAGTGGTAGACTCCCTAAGTTACCTCAAAAGAAATGTTAGAAGAATATCGATTTACCCCCGATTTGAACCACCCCCCTTATGTATTTGTAGCCAAGAAGAAGGAATAATTGACAATGAGGGAATTGGAATACAAGCAAGAGTATGAGAAGAGAGAAGGGAAGAAACAAGTGAAGAAGAATACAAAGTGAGTATTACTTTGCTAGGAAGATTATCGGTATCAAGACACAGGATACCTGATAATCAGTTTGGAGGAAATAACATGAGATTAAGGATGGAAATTAAAGATAGTACCTTGAGGTTACTCTTGTTCCATGGAATGGGTAGAGATGATGTAGAGAAACATTGGTTTACCTATGAGGCGATATGGTATATGAAGAAGATCACAGATGAAGCATCGAAGATTGCACAGTTGGAAACCACATGCAGGTATAGAGCCATGATGTGGTATATGAAGTACATGGGAACTGTGTCAGTAGGATAGATGAGGTCCCTAACAGAGATCAAGAGAGATCTACTTAAAGAATTCAAAAAGCCTAAGTCAGATTCTCAATGTATTACAAAGATTAAGAAGAAACTAGGAGAAACCATGTGGGATGATGACCAATGGTTAAATATTTTGCTGGATAGGCTAACGTTCCATATCTAGGATGTGCAACATATATAATGGTTCACTAGAGGTTTTCTTCCCCATATTCGAGTCTCGCTCACCTAGCAGAAGGTGACTAATCAGGTAGAAGCAGTGGATATTGTGATGTTCCTCGAGGCTACACCTAGAGGCGGAGAGACATCACTAGGTTTGGTTTAGTTACAGTCTCAGCTAGTCAATCTGATGAGGCAATTGCAAGATATGGAAAAGAGAAAATTATTGCACAAGCACATGTGGTGCACAACCTGCACATTAGAGGGACATCGTATAGATGAATGCCCTACACTAGGAAAGTATATTGCATTAGGTGTGTCAAGTCCATTTCTGATTGGACCGTAGGTGGAGTGGTGTGAAATTTGTAGGCAATGGGGCCACATACCACCCCACTGCCCCACATTGGAAAAGTAGTAGAAGATGCATCATATTCCATTGTATGAATTTTGCAAGTCCATGGGGCACGATGTGAACAAATGTCGGTCACTTTGGCTGATGCAAGACCTCACCGATGATGTATTTCAGGTTCAAGGGGAACAAAAGTGTAGTGACCATGGAAGTGTTGAAAGAGGTGGCTATCAAGGAGGTCCTAGAGGAAAATATGGATGCATCTGTGGATGAGGATATGGAGGCATGGGAGGTAGAGCCCTGACTTGTTTTAATTGTAGAGAAATAGGCCATGTGTAAATATTTTTCACCAAATCATGCGCTCTCTGTGGGTACTTCTACAACCCTAAGTATGTCATAGAGGATTAACCCGACTTACAGAAGAAGTGAGAAGAGAAGAAGGCACATTGCAACATGGTACATGTAAAGCTGCAAAGTAATCATAAAATATATAATGCGGTAGATGTATGGGTGAGAACCTGAGATGGAGAAAATATGGGAATGGGCTTCGAGCATGGTGAGATTTCATGTTAAAGGTCATAGGAGAATATAATAAAGGTGGTTAAACCCCCTCCTAATATTGATGACACTCAACACAAGAAGTTTCTTTGCGACATGCAAAGGGCCATCGAGGAACTAAAGATCACGAGAAGAGATGCAACAGATGACACACATGTCACTTGAGGAGGCTCATACTCACGAGGAAGTTCAACAAGTGATGCATAGGTCGCTAGAAGAGGATCATTCCCATGAGAAACTATAACACACCATGCAAAGGTTGTTGGAGGAAGCTCACATGCGTGAAGAAATACAACTCATGATCCAAAGGTCGTCGGAGGAAGTGTGAAAACAAGAGGAGATATTATGCATCGAACAAAGAGAAATTGAGGAACATGTACATGAGGAGCTAAATCACATGATGCACGAAGAAGCACTACACAACTTGTGTCATGAAACAAAGATCGAGGATCAAGTAAGTAATTTATTACGTTGTTGTTTAAGATCGTTAAGAGATCCTGATGTTGTGTGAACGTTGATGCAAATGTTAGCAGCCTACATGGGGGAAGAAGGGACAGAGTGAACAATATCAACCCCCCTACTAGAAAGAGATTTTTTCCAAGTGAGTAAGCAAAAGTTCACAGGAAGAGAGTTTAAGATGACAACTGAAATTGATAGTTATGAAATGGATGGGGTCATGTTGGATATGGGTTCCAAAGTGAACATATTTCCTAAGAAGTGATGGGAATTAATCAGTAAACCAATGTTGGTTTGGTCACCCACTCAACTACAATTGGAAAATCAATACACAATCTACCCTATAGGCTGATTGGAGAAATTTGCAGTGAACATAGAAGGGGTGAAGATGAAGGTTGAATTTGAAGTGATATAGATTGTGGATTATTCTAATCCATACCCTTCCCTAGTTGGAATTGATTGGGACTTTGACAACAATGTTGTGTTAAATTTGAAGAAGCAATAGATTTTATTTGAGACTGACACCCTGCATGTGATTGCACCTTTAGATATTAATGAAGGGGACAAATACAATGATAAGGTAGATGAGGATATGTGGAGCTCTGTTATTGAAAATACACTACAAGGAAAAGACCTTTTAGCAGAGGTTATAACGAAAGTTTCTAGTGTTACAAAATTGACAAAAAATGGCAAAAAGACCTCCACTACAACATCTGTTATTGATAACGAAATTTTTTGTGGATACTATAATGAAAGTTGATTATAACTAAAAAAATATGGGAATACAAAGGTGTTAGAGGATGTTTACAATTTGGTGTGTTTGTATAAGGCACAAGCATCGGTGCATACATACACCTACAACATCGGTGCATTCCACTTTACTTCAATCATCGGGGCAGTAAAATATGAAAGAACTAGGGCAGTAAAATATTTGAGCATCGGGGCGTATTTATTATAAGAATTGAAACTTTAACAAAAAACGCACTAGGAGAGTTAAAAATAATTAAGAAACACATCTTTCTTCATAGAACACACTCGTGTGTTATTAATAAGAAGACATTGATGTATAAAATAATATGCATCGATGCATTATAGGAAAAATCATCCCAGTGCATTAAATATCGAAAGCACCAGTGCTTTTCAATAACAAACAAGCCCTGATGCTTATCAATAATACAATAGCACCGATGCGTATCAATAACACATACACATCAGTGCTTTGTATAAGATTAATGCATCGGTGAATAAATTTTTAATATAATTTTGTTGTATGAAAAGCACCAATGAGTTTTAATATTAAACATTCCGATGATATTAATAATTAAAACACATTGAAAAACATTGATGTGTGATAATGCAATTATTGTTATTTTTTAATTCCATTATTTATCAAAAAAATTACATATATCTTATATTTTGATTAGTGAATTTGGATATGATGTTTGGATTAATTTGTTATATCATCAAATTTTGAATCTCTTCATTATAATATTTAGTCATCCATATATTTAATCAATAATGTAACATTTCACAATGACATTGAACAACACAATAGAATAAATTAAAACATATTTTATTATATGAATAAGAGGGTTTTTGTCATACAAAATGGGACACTTATTGGTAATCCATTGTCTTTCAATTGGGACACTATGTCAATTACATTAAACAAAAAAGTCTGATTTTTAGAGACAATGATTTTTAAAAAATACAATTGTAGCTTCCATTGATATCCAAATATATTGGTCATCATTCTTCACTAGAACTGATGTTAGTGCTCGAGCTACTTCCAATCCTTGGGTTATTTTGCTGAAATGTTTGGTTGATTGTCTCAATTGTTTTGTTATTCTTGAAGTTCTATCTACAAACGTAAAAATAAAGTGGAATGAGTCTATCTACATTGGTCAGAATAATGAAAATTGAAATAAATAATATACATGAATGTAAATTGAAAAGCGACGTACCTCCAAAGCAAGAAGTGACCCATGAATCATATACATATGTTCAAAATCAAATCCTATGCATTGTTTCAACAATTCTTTTGTTGTCTAAGTTCCATACTTTGTTTCCTGCAAGTTTTATACCCCATAATAAATCATAAATTTAATATAAAGTATTAGTTTTGTTTCATTAATTATGGAAGTAAAACAACATAGATTATACTTACAAATTTGAAAATTAAGTTTTGATATGCCAATATCTAATCACAACCCTTAATTAACCCAATGTTAATCAATTTTTCTCATGGCTCTTCTCTGTATGTTAGCACCTGTTTGAATACATTCAAGGATGGTTGTTGTAAAACAACTTAAAATATACAACCAAAAAAAATGTTAAGTTGTTATAAGGAAATAAGAATTACTTACAAAATTTTCTATTAATCATTTTCTTCTTGTAATCCAGTTTTATGTGCAGAATGAGTTCCATTTTCTTTTCTTTTTTGTAAGAGAATATTTAAAAATTAATATTTAATGTATAATTAATTATTTGTACCTAATAGAAAAATTCAATGATTACATACATTTGAAGCACATTGTTGTTGAGATAACTCCTCCTTCCATGTAATTATGTATGATTCTTTGACCATCTTCTTCTACATTTTTTTGGACATTCCTATTAACATATTTCATATATCAAAGCGTTGGTCCTTTGGGATTTTTGTAATTTTCCTAAAAAAATAACATGACAATAAAACATTTTTATATTGATATATGAAAACTAAATATCACAAAATTGATATATTAATAAATAAATACTTTGTAATATATATATATTCTAAAAAAATGTTTTTAGGAATATTAATTTTTGAATGATTTTTTTGTTGTTGTTGTATGTTTTTTCTATTGCAAGTCTAATAGGTCCCATTGACCATTGCTCTGGAAATGCTTCCCGTAGTTTAAATATAACCTAGTTCTTGGAATCATTGGATTGATTTCTATATTGTAAGTGGAAAGTACATCTATAAGTTCATTCCACTATATCCCTCATAGTTCTGTAAAAGTTTTTCCTCATTAATCTCCAACAACACTCCAGATGAACTAAGGACCAATTCATAATCATTTACATCTTCTATACTAATTGATTTTTTTTTGTTATGATCACATTTTGTTCCCTCGTTGTTGGTTCTTGTAGAACATTAAACACATGTGAATTAATAGATTGTTTGAAACATGTCATTTAATATTCCTTAGTATATTATTAATGAAAATTAAAACAAAAATCATATTGAATAGTATTTTTTCATTCACCTAATTCATCCCTCTATAGTTTTTCGATCAAAATTTTACGCTCTTCTGCACTTAGATCATAAATAATTTTATTGAGCTTCCACATTTTGTGGTCCTGCATGACACACACTAACCAATACATATTAGTTAAACTTACATGTAGTTCATCCATATTAATTTTGTATAGAATTTACAAAGAACCCACCTTTTTTGTTTTTCCGAATGTGTCATCATTGTGTCGACCAAAAGTTTTCTTATTTGAACTCTTCTCACTCATATTTTTATCAATATACAACCTGTATCATTCAGTATAGGAATTATTAAATATATTTTATAAACAAATCACATATTTTCCAACGAAAACAATTGTTGAAACCGGTGTGCTTTTTATATACAAAGCACCAATGTGTTTATTACATAAAATGCACCGGTGCATTCCATACAACAACACACACTGGACAATTTTTTTTTTTTTTTAATATTGTGAATTACAACAGTGTGATATATATAGAAGACATCACAACGACTATTGTAGAAAAGAAAAACATAGCAACAAAATTAGATATTCATAAAAAAAAATAGAAAAATTACACACCGATGAGAAGAAAAATAAAAAAAATTAAAATTTTATGTGACACAATTTTCTAAGTTGTTTAGATGAGAACATCGACGATATTTTTTTTATGCAACATATTTTTTAATTTTCATTTAAAAAAAAATATGGCTTTATCAGTGTGTTCCTTATACAGAAACACACTGGTGCGTTTTTGTTGAGAAGACAAATCGAAAAAGCGGAAAAACATTTTTTTTTAAAAACATCAAATCGAAAATCGTTTAAAAAAAAAAGGCAGAGGGACGACTGCATTTGGGATCTGATGCAATAAGTGGTCCCTTTGCATCACATGCCAACCAATTATATATAGAAAAAAAAACCCATTAGATCTAAAATACCTAAAACGAAAAGCCCTAGTTCTAAAGTGATAAAGAGAGTTAAACCCTAGGGTGAAATTTTGCATTCACATAAGAAAAAAAAAACAAGGGTTTAAGGTTAGTATGAATTTTTTTATTTTTTGTTTTATGAATGTAGGGTTTTGAGTGAATCACCATACCCTTAAGATCCTAATTTTATGAATATGTATGTTGTTCTAAAGTATTCTTCTGCTCTACAGTGCTCCCCGATATGTCTCTCTTCCAAATCTATTTTCTGTAAATTTTGGCAAAATAATGAAAATATTGAATGCCTTCTTAATATATATATTCTTTTATGAAAATGATTTAGAATGAATCACCATATATTTCAAATTCTCATATTATGAATAATATTATGGTTCCAAAGTATTCTGCTCCTCCATAGTGTTCCTCCATATGTCTCTCTTGCAAGTCTCTCCCTTGCCAAATTTTGCAAAATAACGAAAGAGTGAATATCTTTTTAGTATTTAAATGACTTTATGAAATTCTATTCCTGCTCTTTTTTTAATTGTTTAAAAATAATCACGTTTTTGTTTTTTAACTTTTTGAACACGACGATGCGCTTATCTAAGACGCACCGGTGCGACCATAATACATTATCCACTGGTGCGTCCATATTATTTGGCGTACCAGAAACATATAACTGCTTTTTATTAACAAAATATAGAAACACGGTGTGGTTGATTTTTCAACGCATCGATGCTTATTGTTACTATGTGCACCGATCCGTTTGTGGTTTATAAGAAAATTGGTATGCATTTAAATTTATTTGAACTTTTATTTGCACAAAAAATAGTATATTCATCTCAATATATCTTTTATGATGAATTTACAAGACTTGTAATACTTCATTATACATTTTACTTTTTATGTCGCCTTATTTTAAAAAAATCGTTTCAAAACTATATTCAAACTCAGATTGGGGTATGATTCTCGAAATTTATTTTAGATACGTACCGGAAAATTTATTGCTAATTTTTCTGAAATGAAGGGAGAAAATCTTATTATATGATCAATTGGTCAATTCTTCAAATTCCATCCCATTCCATATTGTTCAAAGTCCATCGCAAAGTTCTCCATTTCCATCTCCAGTAAGTTTAATTTATTTTATTTATGTTTTTATTATCTCATTGATTTTTTTTATCCATGTCAATATAAATAAAAATGTATCCAAATTTGCAGGATCCTGATTCAGAATCGAGTTCGGATGCAAAAAATATTCCAGTACCGATTCAAAAACATTGGAAGGTCTTATTAGGAGAAACATACCACAAGTAGTTGACATATGAAAATGGACAACCTCTTTACCTTGCCAATTGTGACATTCCATCTTCCAACTGCAATCCTTGGTTGGCGATGGTAATAATTTTTTGATATAATGTAATTTGAATAAACAAATTATTTCATTGTGGTTACTAATATCATTGTTGTAGTAATGTTCAATATTTTTGAAATTAGGATTCTTCTGATGATGAGCGACCTACCTACCATCTTCCATTGCACCTCACAACAATGTCAACCCAAGAGAAGGTTTCAATCAAAGAACAACTCAAAGATGAATCATACAAAGAATTGTTAAATCAACCACCTAGTCAATTCCCACTACATCCAGATTCACCAATTAGGAATGACTATAACAATACTAGTAGTTCTTTAGAAGTTGGAAATGGAGACAATAAAAAAGAGGTTGGTATGGATGATTACTTATGGGATACAAATGCCATGGAGACAATGTTGTTAGATGCATTCTAGAATGATGAGCTAGGGGATGATTCTCATATCAATGATACAATTTTTGAAAGCCTAAAATCTGCTTCCACCACACCTCTCTTTGGACCTAGTTCCTGGTCAAAGTCTACACAGCTTGGGATAACAATATTACTTTACAACATGAAAGTAAATTTTGGCATGTCAAACACATGTTTCTCGATAATATTGAGGTAATTGACCAACAAGTTCCTTATATTAATTTTACAAAATCTTGTCATAGTACAATCAACATTAGAAATGGTTGTTTTTATAAACGTTAAATGAATTTGTACATTAATTCTATTTCCCACTAACTGCGGGATATTCAAAGATAAGGTTCTTCCTCGTGATAATGTTTTTCCCGATAGCTGTGAAGAGGCAAAGAAATTGTTGAAAATGGTGGGTGTTGAGTATATATCATATCATGCATGTCCCAATGATTGTATTCCATATAGAGGAGAATATGCAATCAAAGAGATATGTCTGAAATGTGGGCATGAAAGGTAACATAAATCAAATAAAAATGGTAAATAGCATGGCCTTCCTCACAAGATATTCAGGAACATGCCTATAATCCCAATGATTCAAAGGCTCTTTAATTGCAAAGAATTAGCTATGTTGCAGGGATGGCATGCCTCACACAGAAGTGAGTTAGGAGTTATGTGAATCCCAATAGATTCAATAGCCATGAAACATATAGAGAATACATGGCCATAAAAAGTCAAGGATGAAGTACGAAGTCTACGACTCAGCATTGCAATGGATGGCGTGAACCCATATTCCCTCCAAAACACCAACTATTATGTTCAGTTGTAGTAGTGATCAATAACAATATCCCCCCATGGTTTTCTATGAAGAATGAACATCTTACGTTGTCTCTTATAGTCCCTGGTAGAAGGACAGTGAAGAATATGATGTCTATATACAACCATGTTGGCAAATGTTTAACAGGTAGCGCATTCTTATCATTGATGGCAAGTACAACAATGAAGATGGCATGAGTACAGGAAGAATGTAACAGACGGGCACCAGAAGTATTTTAGGAAGATGCTGCAGAGAAAGCCCGATAAGTTCATAAGAGATAGTGCATAGGATTGTTGGTAGGTTATTATCAGGCAAACTAAGCTTGTCATTGATGGCAATATTAGAGTATACAATGAAGGCAAAACAAGGACAAAGTATGCTCCGGAGGAGAAGCGCCAGTGATCGTTGGATCTCATCCTGAATTCCCGATGGTCGTCAGATCTAAATGAAGACAAAAGGAGCGCGCAGATCTGGAGGATAGATCTCAGGCACTAGATCTGAGCGCAGGGTCTGACCACCGTTGGATCGAGGAAAACCTGCACGATCTTTAAAAGTGCAAGGAGTAGAGGGCTCACAAATCTCGGAAGCAGGAGGACCGTCCATTTTAGGGGGTTATGTGGACTATTGATCCGACTCCCTGTTGGGGTTTCAAGGATCAAGAGTTGGAGATGTCAAAGAATATTGACATCAAGAATCCTGAAATTGTGATGTGTGAAATCCCGACTGAACCTGAACCGTCAGATCAAGATGTGATCTAGACCGTTGACTCGACTCCCTATCGGGGTTTCAAGGATTGAGTGTTGGAGATGTCAAAGAATATTGACATCAAGAATCCCGAAATCGCGATGTGTGAAATCCCGACTGAATCTGAACCGTCAAATCAAGATGCGATCTAGACTGTCGACTCGACTCACGTTAGCAGACCACATCAGCTAGGAACACGTGGCACAACTAGGTAATGACAAGTGTCAGACTGATTCAACATTTCAGGCACATGTAAGTCACGAATTAGAGTAACATGTGGCAGTATTCAACACGTGTCAATCCACATGTGACGTCAGCAGATGGACACCACTTCGGAGTTTCGAGGATCGTGTGTTGGAAATGTCAAAGAAATAATGCTACAGAAATCTCAATTTCACGATATGCAAAATCGTGACTTAAATCACAGCCATCGAATCAAGATCAAATATGGACCATTGATTCCAGTCCTTGTCGGAATTTCGGGGATCAAGAGTTGGACATGTCAAAGATTATTGACATCAGGAATCCCGATATAGCGATATGTGAAATCACGATGTAATCTGAGCCATCAGATCAAGCTTTGATCTGGACCATTGATTCCAGTCAATGGAGTGGCATCGTGGATTGAGAGTTGGACATGTCAAAGATCAGGAATCCTGATATCGCAATATGTGAAATCATGATTTAATTGTAGCCGTTGAATAGAGATCAGATCTGGATCGTTGATCAAACTCCATATCGGAGTTTCGCGAATCGCGACATAGAGAGGCAAAGAGCTCAATACATCAAGAATGCCGAAATCAAGAAATCGTGATTCAATCGTAGTCGTTGAATCAATATTAGATCTGGACCATGGAATCACAGGACATGTGACAAGTGATCAAAATTTCACTTACTTGGGGTCAACGGAGCATAGTGTTGAAAATAGCGAAATGCGAAATCGTGAAAGCGCCTTATGCATAAGGCTGTGGTCACAGCCCTTGGACACATCAACGAGAGATGGAGGAAAGAGATAGAGCAACCAAGCTCGTTTTTAGAGATCGCGACTTGGAGAGGCAATAACACAATGCAACAGGAATGCCGAAATGCTGAAACCCGATTTAAAGGCAAGATTAATAAAGCTCATCTAATGGCATAGATTAAACTGAAGGAGATTTGAGGGCTATTGTTGCACGACATAGTGAAACTGCTAGAAACCATTGATGGTTTCTACCAGAGGATGCGAAGACACTTCGGGATGACTGACAGAGGAGGCGAATATTCTCTGAGAGGAATGAAGATGTTCGTGGAGGCGATTAACAGCTGATGAGCATTGAGGCCTGTAACTGAAACAGAGAAGGTGAGTTCAACTATCCCAGAGAAGATGAAGAGTCTCAATCTGCCAGAGAGGCTGAGGAATCTCAGTATAACATATAGTGATGCTGGAGACGTGGGGCGAACCACCAGAGAAGCTGTAGAGTCACGATGATGATCAGACAGAGCACTCAAGAGGTGGAGGATAACGGCGCGGAGTCGGCATGCAGAGGCATTGTGAAAAATTTCATGCATAAGGTGCACAGAAGCTATAAATACACGGTACAGAGAAGAGATGGGGCGACTGTTGCTGTTGGAGTTTGTTATGGTTGTTGTTGGTGAAGGTGATTCATGTGTGAAGAATGAGGAGAGTGCAACAGCTGAATAAAACAGAAGAGGAACTGTGTTGTGAATGGACATGGAGCACAGAGCATAAAAATTGGAAGAACATATAGCGCAAGTGATGTGTGCAGAAAGGCAATGAGGCAAACAGAGCAATGAAATGCAACAGAATAGTGATGAGTCTGGTAAGCCATTGTTGAACATCATATCACTGTAATAAGTTTCAGTAGCAAAGATTTATATTTCAGGGTGGTTGGGAGGAGCTAGGGAGGACTGGTGTCCTCAAAGGTTCAAGTGGGTGCTTGAACACAGGGAGTTGGTGCTTCCCTCTAGTTGGTTCTAGAGAAACTAGGGAGTTGGTGCTTCCTTCTAGTTGGTGCTAGAGAAACCAGGGAGTTGGTGCTTCCTTCTAGTGGGTGCTAGAGAAAACAGAGAGTTGGTGCTCTCAGCAAGTTGCAGCTTGCAAAACTGAGGTTGTAGCC
>ML777141.1:37809-51903 GCA_009831015.1 Picea engelmannii
AAGAATCCTGAAATCGCGATGTGTGAAATCCCGACTAAATCTGAACCATTAGATCAAGATGTGATCTAGACCGTTGACCCGACTCACGTCAGCAGACCACGTCATCTAGGAACATGTGGCACAACCAGGTAATGACAAGTGTCAGATTGATTCAACATTTCAGGCACATGTAAGTCACGAATCAGAGTAACACATGGTAGTATTCAACACGTGTCAATCCATGTGTGACGTCATCAGATGGACACCGCTTCAAAGTTTCGAGGATTGCGTGTTGGAAATGTCAAAGAAACAATGCTACAGGAATCTCAATTTCGTGATATGAAAAATTGCAACTTAAATCATAGTCATCGAATCAAGATCAAATATGGACCATTGATTCCAGTCCTTGTCGAAATTTCGGGGATCAAGAGTTGGACATGTCAAATATTATTGACATCAGGAATCCCGATATCGTGATATGTGAAATCACGATGTAATATGAGTCGTCAAATCAAGATTTGATCTGGACCGTTGATTCCAGTCAATGGAGAGGCATCGGGGATCGAGAATTGGACATGTCAAAGATTATTGACATCAAGAATCCTGATATCGTGATATGAGAAATCACGATTTAATCGCAGCTGTTGAATAGAGATCAGATCTGAATCGTTGATCAAACTCCATATCGGAGTTTCGTGAATCACGACATAGAGAGGCAAAGAACTCAATGCATCAAGAATGCCAAAATCATGAAATCGCGATTCAATCGTAGCTGTTGAATCAAGATTAGATCTGGACCATGGAATCACAGGACATGTGGCAAGTGATCAAAATTTCGCTGACTTGGGGTCAACGGAGCATAGTGTCGAAAATAGCGAAATGCGAAATCACGAAAGTGCCTTATACATAAGGTTGTGGTCACAGCCCTTGGACACATCAGTGAGAGATGGAGGAAAGAGATAGAGAAACCAATCTTGTTTTTGGGGATCGCGACTTGGAGAGGCAAGAAAACAATGCAACAAGAATGTCGAAATGCTAAAACCCGATTTAAAGGCAAGATTAATAAAGCTCATCCAACGACGTAGATAACCTGAAGGAGATCTGAGGGCTACTGTTGCACGACACAGTGAAACTGCTAGAAACCATTGATGGTTTCTACCAGAGGATGCAAAGACACTTCGGGATGATTGACAGAGGAGGCGAAGAGTCTTTGAGAGGAATGAAGATGTTCGTGGAGGCGATTGACAACTGATGAGCATTGAGGCCTATAACTGAAACATAGAAGGTGATTTCAACTATCCCAGAGAAGACGAAGAGTCTCAAACTGCCAAAGAGGCTCAGGAATCTCAGTATAATATACAGTGATGCTGGACACACGGGGCGAACCACCAGAGAAGCTGAAGAGTCACGATGATGATCAGACAGAGCACTCGAGAGGTGGAAGATAATGGCGTGGAGTCAACATGCAGAGGCATTGCGAACATTACATGCACAAGGTGCACAGAAGCTATAAATACACGGTACAAAGAAGAGATGGGGCGGATTTTTCTGTTGGAGTTTTTTGTGGTTGTTGTTGGTAAAGGTGATTCATGTGTGAAGAAGGAGGAGAGTGCAACAGTTGAATAGCATAGAAGAGGAACTGTGCAGTGAATGGACATGGAGCATAGAGCATAAAAAGTGTAAGAACAGAAAACGCAAGTGATGTGTGCAGAAAGGCAATGAGGCAGACAGAGCAATGAAATGCAGTAGAATAGTGATGAGTCTCGTAAGCCATTGTTGAACATCATATCACTGTAATAAGTTTCAGTAGCAAAGATTTATATTTCAGGGTGGTTGGGAGGAGCTAGGGAGGACTGGTGTCCTCAAAGGTTCAAGTAGGTGCTTGAACACAGGGAGTTGGTTCTAGAGAAACCAAGGCGTTGGTGCTTCCTTCTAGTTGGTGCTAGAGAAACCAGGGAGTTGGTGCTTCCTTCTAGTGGGTGCTAGAGAAAACAAAGAGTTGGTGCTCTCAGCAAGTTGCAGCTTGCAAATCTGAGGTTGTAGCCTCATTATGAGTTGGTGCTCATATGTATGATACTGTAAAGAATGTAACTATTACTTATCATATAAAGAAAAAGAGGTTTTTACCCTGCATGGGTTTCCTTGGGAAATATTTGTCTGTATGTTTCTCATATATGTGAATGATGCTGAAAGTGCCATTTTTTATTTCCTTACATTATTGTGATCATCATTCAATGTCTCTACAAAGAGTTTAAAAGAACCATAATTGTTTAAGCACGGTAACAACTGATTCACCTCCCCTCTCAGTTGTCCAACAAACCATTGGTAGATGAATTGAAATAATTATGGGAAGGGATACATGTATATGATGTATCAAAACACATCGCAACAGAGAGGATTTTTATGTTGTATGGAATATGTTCTTACACCACACATGATTATCTAGGATTAGGATTTTTCTCTGGTAATTAACATGTTTATTGATTTATTTATATACGTAACAATATTTATTTGCATATTTTATTCATTGTGATTGACATTCTATTCTTAAATACTAATATGTTATGTACACAATAATTTCACAGGTCCTGCAACTACAGGATATCATGAATCTAAATGTTGTAGACCTTATCTAAAGGATAGGTGGTCCAAGCACCTATGAAAGACAATATATGAATGATCGAGGGTATTCTTCCCAGAAGAACACCCTTATAGAAGAGAAACATTTGCTTTCAATGGTAACTAGAGAGAAACCAAATTCCTGCAATAATGAAACCAACATAATGACTTAGAGCATATGTGATAGAGAAGAAAAAGGATATTACAAAATTTTTTGATTCAAATGGGGAGCCTATATTCGATGATCCATAATTATTTGACACCTATGTTGAGAAATTTCCCATTGGGGTGAAAAGGAAATCTAACATTTAGAGCTCCCCTATTGGGAGCATCTTAAGATTGCCCACTTACTAGATCCCATTCATATATTTAAAAAAAATTCATATTCTTTATGGAGGCACATAGCATCGAAAGAAAGTGACACATTGGTTGTGAGGAGAGATCTTATTTCTTCAAAAACTAAAAAGAAGCATTGGCCAAGACAAGAAAGTAGAGGAGAGGCTGGTCCTTCTTGTTCTTGCAAAGATGGTGATGTCCCATAGATTTTGAAGAAAGAAGATTTTTCTTTGGCAAAGGAATTTATATTAGGTGTGAAGGTGCCTTCTTTATATGGATCTTACCTATGACATTTCTTCACTATGCATCAATCCCATTTGTTGGGATTGAAATCACATGACCATTTGAAAATTCTAAAGGTACAACGTATGTCAAAAATATGATTTTATGATTCAAAAATTTTATTTTTATGCCATGGGATAAAAAATTATTAATTTTAATGTGTTTAGTTTGTAGTGTTTTTATCCTCTCCTCGAGCATGGGTGTGTGAACCATGACTTCCCCCATGACCTAAGGTGGGCCATATCTAAATTATTTGCATTTTTATGTTGGATCACATCAAAGGAGATTCATATGGCTAGCTTTGCACAGTGATGTCAACAGATAGATGGGATTGTTCGTATGTTTGAGAAGGAACTACCGCCGAGTTTCATGGACTTGCAGGTTCATCTTCAAATTCACCTAGTAGATGATATTGAATTAGTCGGGGTGGTCTCCTATCGTTGGATGTTTTTTTTAGAGAGGTACATGAAGAAATTGAAAGGATTTGTTTGTCAAAGTGAAAAACCCAAGGGTTCTATGGGAGAGGGGTACATATCATATGAGCCTTTCTATTGTACCAGTGAGTACATCAAGTAGATCAACAACACAACAGGTGAAGTGATTTGGGAAGACAAAAGGGATGAAGACAAAAGAAAAGAGGAGCTTCTCCAAATGAATGGAAAAGGTGCTTGATAAATAGTAAGTGACTTATCGTTTGTCAATTTTCTACACAGTAACTATTCACACTGAGCTTCACAATGTATATTTTCATGATCTCATATGTATTATATGTCGGTTTGATTTCATGAATACATCAACGAATTCAGAAATTGATGCCATCAAATAATTCATTCTTTACAATTCGGAGGCAACACAGTTGTGGGTCACATTGTACGAAGAAAAGAGGAGGAAATGTGAAAGTGACATGAAATAATTTAGAAGGTTGACTGATATAAGCATGCCTTATCCTAGTCATTTAAAAGAAAATATGCCAAAGCTATGCCCCAGTAGTTGGGTTGTTGACCAAGTCAGAGAGAAATATGGTGCATCCGGTCATTACCCACGTGAAGAAGAGGATGCAATAAACATAGGGATTGGTTGTAGCAACTCGATAATAATATTTTTGTGTACATCATTTTTAACTTCGTAATGCACATTTGAATTGTAAATACATATATATTATTTTATATTTTAATGGTCGGGTTATTAGACACATATTGACACTGTGATTTGTTCATTTTTTATAGGTGAATTTGTTCCCATCTATGTAGGCATATGGACATCATTTTTGCATAGAGGATGTCAACGATGGATACATGACACAAGACAGTGGAGTGGAAGTCGAGTTCGACCAGCCTAGTCGGGCTATCCACTGCGATCAAAACACCATACCGGGGAAGTAAGGTTACGTCAGAAAGGTACAAGAGATCATTCCAGTGGACTTCTCTTCTTTCTAATTGTTATTTTTAGGTGCAAGTGGTTAAACACCTTTTATCAGAATAATGTAAAGGAAGATTGTGATAGTGGGATGATATGTATCAACTATAAAAAGATGTGGGATGAAGCTAAGGAGCCTTATGTTTTCCCAAAACAATGAATCCAAGTGTTTTTTTACCCATATGTGTTGGCTAAGGATTGGTGGTTTGTATTAAGACACAACCCTAGATCAAAACATATTTTTGAGAACAACAATGTTATCATGTCAAGCGAGGAAGATAATGAGGGTGATGACAACAGAAAGTGACGTGTACATGTTTTATTTCATCTTTAATATTGTTGTTGTATTTTTTTGTTATATTCTTTAGTTTGCTAATTATATTGCTTTTTATTCATCTTCTCAGAGAGGAAATGTTAAGTTAATTATAAAAAATCTTTGAACAATTTTAGTTGGTTAACAGTCAGTTTGATGCATAATGTGCTTGTCTTTAAAATTATTTGAGATTGCATGAAACGTTTGTTATTTGAACATATTTATATGTCATTGCATATATTTAAAAATGTTTCATCTTCTTTAAGTATTTCCAATTGTGAAATCTTTAAAAATGTTAAATGTCCAGTTGAATTTTTAATGGGATATGAAATTCTACTTTTTATCTTGATATAATTAGATGTAATGATATGGTTGATATGCATGTTTAATAGTACAACATTTTCGAGGATATGTTAACATGATGATTCAAAAATTGAGTTTATGTTCATTTATTTTGTAGATTTGAAGGTAAGATTAACACAAAATGTAGTTTATGATTAAAAAATTAAATTTATAACATGATTTTGTGATAATTTGGTTTTTAACTAAAGTAGTGTTTGTTAGTTTATATACTTTTATCATTTCTTTTGAAAATATTTATAAAATTATGCCCCCAATGTTGAGTAAAACCACAATTAATGAAGTAATATTTTAAAATTTGATAGCAATCAACTTATAAAATAATGACAAAAATAACAATAGGAATATTTGCATCCATAAAATTTTAAAGCCAATAGAATGATTGTCATTGGGCATCATAGTTTTTTTATAATTAAAATTTTTAGGGTAGAAGAGTCTATTAAAAAAAAGTAATTAGTACAATGGAAAATAATATTTATTCATATGTAATTTGTTTTTTGAAAAACCAAATAGTTAGAATGAATATGTATAATGAACTATCTATGAAATTATAGTTTCAATTTTATAATTATAGTTTCAACCATATTGAACTTTGTAATTTATAAAAATAAACATGATGATGATAACCATCTTATAACAAACATAAACAACATCTAAAATACACATTTATATTTGCTAGCTAACATCATTTAATTATATATACCTCTAACAAATATAAACATCATTAATTAGCTAGCACACATATATAATAATTTAATAGGGCATCATCATTGTTATCACATTTAACAAAATGCAAGTATATTCTAACATCATCATCACACACATCTAACAAGCATCATTTAACATGCACATCTAACAAGCACATTTAACATTGAACATATCTAACATGACCTAAAAATGTACGCATCAACATCAACATATTATAAATTAATTAAGTATATCATCATGATCAACAAGAAAGATGCACGTCTAATGAACAATGCTATATCATACACATATATCAAGCACATTTAACATCTAAAACTAACATGACCTAACAATGTACACATCAACATCAACATATAAATTAAGTACATAATCAACATGATCAATAAAAAAAACACCATATATATATATATATATATCATGGAAAAGTCAAATAACTGCTATAACATATCTAGTCCATTTGATGGCATAAGCTACATATCTACAACAATAGTGGAGGCCTGGCCTGTAGTGGAAGATGATGGATGATGAATAGGTCCTTCCTACTCATATAGGTGAGGTGAAAGAAGAGGATGAGGAATAGGTCTGACATGCTCATCTAGGTGAGGTGAAAGAGGAGGATGAGGAATAGGTCTGACATGCTCATCTAGGTGAGGTGAAATAGGAGAATGAGGAATATGTGATGTCTTCTCATGATCTGGGTGAGGTGAAGAAGGATGAGAAGGATATGTATAAGGATGATCATGACCACCCTCATCAATCAATGGGGTACTTGGCGAACAAGTTTTACTGGAAGAAGAGTTGTTTCTATCATTGGGATCCCTCCTCATTGCTAGTATCTTAGCAACTCCAATGATATGACACATAAGAGACATCAGATCAGAAAACATCTCCCTCCAAATATCCAAGAGCGTCAGGTCATGGAAGACTCCCACCTCGATAAAAAGTGCAGAGAGTTGGTCGCCCAACTCCAACATGAATATGGTATCAGACCTATGGTGCATTCCATCGGGTATCTTCACCTAAGGACCCTGACCTGCCATGGCCTCAGGAATCATCTACTAGGGGAGGAGGCACTTGCCCAATGAAAGTGCCAATATCTGGAATATATATAGCACAAAACAATTATTACATATTTAATTCATTAAAAAAATTAATAAAACAAGTTAAAGAACGTGTTAGAATTAATTTTATTCTAATTAAGTAAGAAAATAAAATAAAACTATATTAATTTAAACAAAAAATAATATTACCTCTATCATCTGGTGGTTCATCTATTGTGAAGAGGATGTTCGAACATCCTCACCAATCCAAACCCACATAAAGACATAACACCATGATGAACATGTGATCTTCCGCATTGCCTAGTAGCCCTAGTGCGTCTGGTACAATCCTGGCCAGAAACTCTGCATGGCCCCTCTTGGGAATCATATCCTCCCAAATGCACATCCATACATGAGTCCTCTGCCTAGGAGGTTGACGAAAAAAGTTCAGCCTTGTCTCTGGAAACCTCTAAAAAAATAAGCAAAACAACTCTGAGGCAAATGGGAAGTTTGAAATCCCACATATCATAGTCTGAAATTTGGTGAGCACTATACAAAATGAACATAAAAAAATGGCAGACCATCTAATACATCGTCGATTTTGTACCAACAAATAAACATAATACAAAAGAGGGTTGTTAATGCACTTCCCATCATTGGTAAAATGGGCTATGGTAGTCACTAAGAGTTACAGGCACTGAAAGAGGTGATTTTCAGTTGTCCAACAGACACATAAAAATCAGTTGGGGATAGCACCTCAACCCCAATATATCACTGAGAGTACATGAGCGACTGTCAGTGGAAACACCTACCGATACATCTGGGAACTGGGGAAAAACCTCCCTTCTTCTGGATAACCTAGTGATAAATTAAATATCCTCCTCAATGGGATGGTACCACTGATTCAGACCCACATGAAAAGTGTGTCGATAGACATCCCATTGACGGATTAGATGCACCAACAACCCAGAGTTCCCCTTAAGGGATTTAGCCTCCTCATAGTACTTAACGAGGCCTACATTCCTCAAAAGAGCATGAGTCACTAGAGTAATAGGCCGAGGGTACAAATATCTCCCCCTCACCTCCGATTCCCATACAACAATGTGTAGGTCCACCCTCTTCTACTATTGTTGTTGCTGCTATCTCTTCTCATGTATTTGCATGATTAACATATGAAATACACCAGCCTCACTCATACATAAAACATTAAAAAAAAAACTATTGAATGGTAAATTTATCTATAAATATAGAAAAACAACTTCCTTGAAAAAATAAGATAATTGCATTAACGGTGCTCCAAAAAAGAAGTCATGCATCGTCGACCATGAACCCATATATATTGGGACCATCGTAACAGGTGCACCAGTGCAAACTAACTCATCAAACAAAATATGTTCTATTGTGTTATGCAGTGTGTTGAAAAACGATACCACATTAGGGCGCTACACTACAACACATACGACCCAGTGTGTTACTTTTATCATACACATCGTTTAAACAAATAAAATAAAATATATTAAAGTAGTAAACAATTATTTAAAATTATAAAAAAAATGTGGTGCGTATATGCTCACTACACACACCGGTGCGTGTAAATAACATAGTTGCACCATCACATAA
This sequence comes from Picea engelmannii, assembly GCA_009831015.1. NCBI lineage: Eukaryota > Viridiplantae > Streptophyta > Pinopsida > Pinales > Pinaceae > Picea > Picea engelmannii. The sequence goes on from ML777141.1 coordinate 46,483, forward strand.
AATTTAACAAATTCTCGAGTATGGAATGTATTATGGTGCATTCAAGTCAATCCTATCACACCACGTATGGTGCCACCAAAAACATTACTCGGTGCACCGCAACACAATGTTACATTTCTCGGTGGTGCATTTGGTAAACATGAACACCCAGGTGTGCACATTTACCAACACACTGTGTAAAAATATATCTGATAAGGGTAGTGCACTATGCACTTTAACGCTCTAGTGCCTTATCCATACTTTGATGCACCGCCCCACCAATCAAATGATTTTCTTTGGTGCGTCTTTAAACGAATGCATCAATGTGTTTATGTTTACCAATGCAACGTCGAGAAATGTAACAAGGTACGTGGTGTGCCTTGTAAATTTACAGGTCACACCATTCACAATGCAAGCTGAGAGCGTTGAACGCACTGAGCATGTTTTTTTTTTTTCACACTTAAAATTTCCGTCAATTTTAAATTTTAAACCAGTTAAAACTTAAGTTATGAAGAAACAAGGAGATTACCTGGATATTTTGTTGTCGAGGAGGCATGGTTGCGACGTACTAAAAAAAATTAAATTTTCCCACCGTTTGGAAAAATTTGAAATTCACGCACCCAACAACAGATGAAAGGAACACAACCAAGGAAATCAACGATAGAAGGGCACTTTAGATAGGCAAAGTTTTCACCGATACTTTTGAGCTCTGCAACACTAAAAATGGTAAAAAATATTTTTACTGTCCATAATTGTTTTTTAATAAAACACGGTTTCGATGCACCTGATTCACAACCACACTAGGCCATACATGTTTAATGAGTGCACTGGTTATGTATTAAAAAAAAAATCCCAAGCATGATTCACATGTGTTTGTGTGCGCACCGGTGCGTATACGACTCTATAGTGCACCACCTTTTATTTTTTTGAAAAACTACAATAGTGAGAAAATTTTTGTTTAAGCATGACACAGTGTGGTATAATAATAGATGCCATGATGTGCTTGGGTTTACAGAGTGCAACACCTAAATTTGGAAACTAACCCTAACACGACGCTCCATATTAGAGTACTGGTGTGCATGATACAATGGAGGGAACCAATATAGTTTTTTGACACAATCCTACATTGCTACGTAAATGTTTTTTATTTAACCATATGATGGTGTGCTCTACCAATAGCACACCAGTGCTTCCATTGTTACATTCCAAACAACATATTTTTAAAAGAATACTATTACGGTGCCTTATTATTTCCCGGTGCGTCCTTATTTTTGTAGCACACCAGATAATATTGTTCTTTATTTGAAATAAACCTACTACGGTGTGCTAGTTTTGAGGGCACCAATATGCCTGTTGTCAAAAATGCACCAGTCCGTTATGTACTTATAAAATCAATAGTGTAAAAGTATCAACTAAAACCTCTAGTCGCTCACCTCCACTAGTATCATCTGTTATAAACATATTTTTGGGATATTTTTATATGGGAATCCGCAAAAACCTCTACTATAGGGTATTTTCCTTATAGTGATATCTACAAGATAACAGGGCATAGGGAATCTTATGTTAATCCCATGATGGATGGGGATCTAAGCTGGTAGATAATGAAGTCATATGATACTAACTCAAAAGATGCCATAGAAAGGTGGTAGAAAAAGATGTATGAGGTCTCTACCTGAAGATGTACATGCATAACTAAAGAAGTATGTTCTATTGGCTCTAAGCTACATGATGCAATGTGCTTTGATGGGAAGGGGCCAGTGGAGGTCTTCTTTGTACATATAGAGAATACTACTCTAGAAGATAAGCAGGTTCAATCCATGGATGTCGTAGTACAAGGTACACCTTTTCATTTGTGGGAAACACACTGTGCGACCTTATAAGACTGGGAAAATGTATCTTTAAAATGATTAAAATAATGTTCCAACCAATCTCTAAATTTGAGTTGGCCAAACGATATAAGGGAACCAAATATCCTCAGGATAAAATTCACTACTACGAGAGGCGATGAACTACCAAGAATATTCCTCTCAACTAGTGGGTCCATCGATTCATTCATACCATGTATATGGTTCCTAGGATCTGGTATATTCAAGATGAGCTTCAGAGACAAACAATATACTGGGTTCGAGTAAGCACTCAGTTTTTCTCAACAATTTTCTTTAATGTAGAGGATCTGACTCAATGGGAGGCCCTCCTCTGGAAAAATAATTTTATATTTCATCGTCGATGAAAGGAGACCACCCCAAAGGTGTCATAATCATGCCATTAACCAGTGGTTGATTTGAAAGAGTTCATCCATTGTTGGAAGGTTTAGGTGGATGATATTGAAAATGATGAACCCACAGGCATACAAATTAAAGATTACAAGGGAAAGAACATGTTAGAGATAAACTTGGCAGATATTGATGCGTCAGACTATGCTCATCTAATTAAGACCAAGAAGCATAATATCAACACTGAGGTAGTGTTGAAAATGGCTATCATCGAAGACTATTGGGATAAGGAGACTATCACCTAGTTCATCGACCTACTAAAGGAATAGAAGGACTTGTTCCCCCACAATTTCTCAAAAATGAAGGAAATTGCACAATTGTAGGGGCATATGAAAATTCAACTCAAACCAAACGCCAATCCTATCAAGAGGAAGCCTTATCGATTAAATTCCAAATATAAGGAAAAGGTTCGCAAGGAGTTGGATCAAATGTTGGATATTGGAATCATTGTTCCCATGGAAGAGTCGAATTGGATTAGTCCCATGGTGGTGCAAGCTAAGAATATAGGTGATATTAGAATCTATGTAGATCTCATAATCCTTAATGCAACCTATGTGTGTGATCCTTTCCTTTCCCCTTTCAACGATGAGGTTCCCGAGAATGTTGGAGGACGACAAGCCTACTCTTTTATAGATGGATTTTTGGGGTATCATCAGGTTCAAATTGTATAAGTGGATCAATCCAAAACCACCTTTTTGATGGAGTTGGGTTCCTTTGCTTATGCTATGATTCCATTTGGACTAAATAATGCACCTGTAGTTTTTTCTCAGATAGTGTTGGTTGTGGAGCTTCATTATCTTCCTGATTCAAGGGCATTTGTATTCAGTCATGTTTATACCCCACGAAGTATTTACACCCCGTAAGAATGTACACTCCTCCATGAGGGGGAGTGCAAGGGGGGCGTTCCACTCCTGCAGGGTTCGGGGGCAAGCAAACCCCCGAAGGAAAAAATTCCTTGTAAATGTATATTGTAATTTCATAGTAAATCTGGACCATTCATTATAAGGTCACATATCTGATGGTAGAAGTTATGTTAGGATTGTTTTTACCTAGAAGGAAACCCTCTTTTATGAGGGAAATTTATTGAGGCTATGTATCATTGTGAATATTTTATTTTGAGTGAGGAGACTGTGAGAGAAAGAAGAGGAAGTTTCAACGGGTGTGTTGTAGGTTGTATCCCTTCATTTGCTAGATAATAATAAAGGAAGGACCTGGAAATTTCTTTGGTGGACATAGCCCACACTGGGTGAATCATGTATATCTCTGTCTCTATTGTATTGTGTATCTTCTGTGTTTTATTTCCACATTTGTTTAATTTTATTTCTTTGCGATCCTGTTTTTCTAGCAGATAGTGGTCACAACCTTCAAAGAATTCATCCACAAGTTCCTTGAAGTTTATTTATATGACTGTACAGTGTTTAGTTTTCTAAAGGAACGCATGCAAGTCCTTTTCTTGATTCTGGATTTATGTCCTCAGGTCCATATTTCTCTGAAATTGAAGAAGTGCATCTTTCATATGTTGTTTGGCACACTACTCAGGCATGTAGTTTGCAAGGATGGATTACTAGTCAACAAAGCTAAGATTGCCACCATACTAAATATGGTGCCCCCCACCATGGTTTGCAATATGCATGCCACATTAGGTCATACAGGATATTACAGATGGTTCATTTAGAATTGTGCGAAAATTGTATTTCATTTGGAGAGGCTACTGTGAAAATATACTAAGTACATTTGGACATAGGAATGTCAAGAATCCTTGGATACTCTAAATAAGATACTCATCACTACACCAATTCTGGTTTTTCCCGATTGGTCTAAGATTTTTATGTCAGTGTAGATGCATAATCCATTGCATTGGGAAAGGTCATTTTGTAGCTAGACATCCATTCTATTTTTCTAATCGCAAGATATCCAATGCTGAAAATATACAATAATGGAGCATGAGGGCCTCGCCATGGTGTATTCCTTGCATATGTTTTTCTATTACTTATTGGGAACTCCATTTAAATTCTTCACTAACCATTACTCGCTCAAGTATTTGGTCAAAAAACTAGTATTGGGAGGGTGAATATGCCATTGGTTGTTACTCTGAGTTCGAGGTTGAGGTAGTTTCTAAGTCAGGTAAATACAATGTTAGACCAGATCATCTATCGCAGATTAATTTTGGTAAAGCTAGTCAAAGTCTTGATGATGAAATCCCTGATGTGAAACTATTCCATGTCGAAGAACATAGTTACCGACTTAACGAGAACTGTGACCTAAAAATGAGAAATCTAGCCCTTAAAACCCATATTTTTGCGTAAAAAACATGAAAATCAACCCCCTAATCAAAAAGTGGTGCTACTGGTAGCACCAAATTTTCAAACGTGGTCAAAATTACAACATTTTTCGAACATGACCTTCGAAACTCAGACAGTAGCTCAGAAAAACATTAAAATCAACACCTAAATCAAAAAGTGATGCTACGTAAAAAAATTTTTTTTCCTAAATGTGAAAATCATAGTTATTTGCGACCTAATTGAAATTGTGATATTGACAAAAAAACCCTATGTAAATAAACAACCCAAAATTGGACTCCAAATGGTCCCTTGAAAATTTATTTACAATTTTTTTTTTTAATTTACATTGAAAAATAAATAAATAGAAAGAACAAAATCTTCACAAATAAATGTTTTTTTAAATGACCAAAAAACACATTTAAAAAATTATATTATAAATTGAGTTAAAAAAATAAAAATAAAAAGATTAAAAAAACAATGTGAAAAAGAAAAATAACTAAAACAAAAAACAAAAAAAAATTAAAATTTTCCTCCAAAAACAATAATTTTAAAAATAATTATATATATATATTTACAAAAGAATCATTAAAAAAAGCTTTAAAATGTAATTTAAAAAAAAAAATAAAAATAAATAAAAAACAAAAAAACAAAAAATACTTTAAAAAGACAACAAAAAATAACAAAATTCAACAAAAAAATATCTAAAATAAAAAATATTAAAAAATCTTGAACTAAAACTTTAAAATTAAAATAAAAGACAAAAAGTTGAAAAATATATATTTTAAAAACAATATTTAAATGAAATCAAAACAATTCTAATAAAATCAATAACACAAAATAATAATAAGAAAATTTTAAAACCAATTTTAACATAAACTTCTAAACAC
>ML777141.1:52081-109099 GCA_009831015.1 Picea engelmannii
AGCAATTTTACAATACAAAAGCTATCAATTTTAATTGAAACTAATGTAAAAAAATAGAAAAAACAAATATAAACAAATTTAATAACATTTAAAACAAAAAAAATAAAATACAATTTTGCAATTGAAATAACATAAAATTTTAATTAAAATTAAAACAAAAAAAAATTATAAACCTAAATATTATTGGGGTGTCATGGGGGGCGATTCTTGGCTTCACCCCAACCCCCAGGGGCTAAGCCTTGGTACCATAGGGCCAAGGCTTAGCCCGTGGGGGCTAGGGTGATGTTGGGCATCACCCCATCCGCCAGGGGCTAAGCACTGGTCCCACGTGGCCAAGGCTTAGCCCGTGGGGGCTGGGGTGATGTCGGGTATTTCTCCAACCCCCATTCTATAAACCCTGGTCCCACGAGGCTAACACTTAGCCCCTAGGGGCTGGGGCGATTCCTGGCATCACCTCAACCCCCCCGAGCTAAGCCACTGGGGGACCAGAGTTTAGCCACTAGGGGCTGGGGTGATGCCCGAAATCACCCCCCATGACACCGACGACACCTGCTGATTGAGCGTCGTGGGTGTCGTGGGGGGCATCACCCCAACCCCTGGGGGTTGGGGTGATTCTGGGCATCGCCCCAACCCCCAACGGTTAAGCCTTATCCCAGTGGGACCAATGTTTATCCCCTAGGGGCTGGGGAGATGCTCGACATCACCCCAGCCCCTGGGGGCTAAACCTTGGTCCCAGGGAGCTAAGGCTTAGTCCCTGGGTGCTGGGGTGATGCCCAACATCACCCCCCATGGCCTTCCATCACCTGTGCATATGTTTTTTTAAATTTGTTCGTTTTTTCATAAAAATTTTCATATTTTTAAGTTTTTTAATAAAAACATTATTTTTTTTTGTAATTTTATGTATTTTTTAAGTTTTATCTTATATATATTTTTAATTTGGTATTAAATTTTGTAGTTTAAGTGTGTTAATTTGTTTCTTTTTTTAATATATATTCTTAATTGTTCTTTGTGTTTTTTAAACTTTTCTAAATTTTTTAAGCCATAAATTTGGTTTTTTACCTTTTTTTGTATTTTTTTTTCTAGATTTAGCTTAGTTTATATATTTGTTTTGTTTTTTCCTCTTTAGTTTTTGAAGTTTCTCTTTGATCTTTTTTATTATCTAAATTTGTTTATTTTATTTTTTTTAATTTCAGTTCTTTTATTTTTCTTATTTTTCTTAGTTTTTAATTTATATAAAAAAAATGAATTATATTTTTTTGTTAAATATTAAAAAATAGTGTTATTTAACTACAATTTTTTTTCCATGTATTGAAGTAAAGGTAAAAAATGTGTTAAGAATGGGTTTTTCCACTATACTTTAAAAGTATGGAACAATAAATTAATTAAGAAGACACAATTATATGAAAAATCGTAACTTCAAAAAAGTAAATGGGAAAAATTATTTTTAAGATTGAAAGAAGCGTGGAAAAATGACTAAAAACACCATTGAATAATTTTTTTTTTTTTGAAAAAGATGAAAATAGATGAAAAATAAGCTTTTAAAAAAAATGTGTAAACATTGTGGATTGAAAAATTTCAAATATCAAAAAACCACCTAAAAAGGGAGAGGGGTGCTACTGGTAGCATCATTTTTAAAAATGGGGTAAAAAATTGGACCCCCCCAAAAACGAGAACTCTGTAGAGTTCTCGTTAAGTTGGTAACTATGTTGAAGTAGTTCCCAATCAATTAGCTGAGTTCTTTAAATTTCTCATGTCTATATAGGCTCCAACAAGGTACACTTTGGCACAACGTCATCAATTGGTGACTTTTAGCATAAACTATCAATTGATTGCCAGACAAATGTGTATGGTAGGAGTTGATAGAATTTTACATAGGTGTACCTTAGAACATGAACATGACCCTTTTTTGTATGAACAACATGAGGGGATAACATGGGGACACAAAGAAGGTAAGGCCACCATATGAAAAGTTCTGTGCGCAACGATTTTGTGGCCATCACACTTTGTTGTTTCCAATGAGTATTGTAAACGTTGTGACATATGGCAACAAGTTTTTATTTATTGGGCCCCATCAATCCTACCATGCATCGTATAGGTGCACACTACATTATTACTAACACTAAATATTTTATGAGATGGGTTGAAGTTGTGCCAGTTAAGGATTACACGGTAGAAATGACAACACAATTCATTTTTGAGAATGTGATTACTAGATTCGATTGTCCAAAGGTGTTTATGAGTGCCCATGGCTCACAGTTTTTGAACAAGACCATTTGGGAACTCAGTCAGGATATCATGATCCATCACTGGAAGAGAACTCTTTATCATCCTCAAGATAATGGTATAGTTGAAGATTTCAATAAAATTTTAGAACATGAATTAACCAAAGTTTGTAATGTGCAACATGATGACTGGGATCAGCAGATCCCCATAGTCTTATGGGCCTATCAAATAACCTGTAAAAGGATAACAAATCACATTCCATTCCAATTGGTCTAGGACCAAGAAGCAGTCATGCCATTAGAATTTGTTGTCCCCAGATTATGGATTGCTCTAGCTACTCACATCACCGATAAACAACCACTTCAACATAGGTTGCATGAGGTCATGGAGGTCAAGAAGGATTGTATGGTAGTGGAATTCTTCCAAGTGGTTGAAAAGAAGAGATAAAAGGCATGGCATGATTGCAACATCCACCATAAAATTCTCCAGCTAGGTTCTCTAGTGTTTTTATATGATAAAAAGTATTTACAACACCCTCAAAAGCTACGTATGCATTGGTTGATTTCTTTATGTCTAGTCTATATCAGTGAAGTTGGTTCTACCAATATGGATACGTTCAAGGGACATCCACTCAAGGGACTTGTTAATGGAAACAAGTTGAAGGTGTACTATGGCCCACATGAGTCACCTATCACATAGCTTCATTGCTCCACCCTGGATTTCTGTATAGTAGGATTAACATAGGATGTACATCATGTAGAAGAGTACATAATCATCATAATTTACCTTTTTAGAAGCATATCATACACTCCAGTCAGATATATGGACTAGATAGATCCACAACTTTCTAGATTCCCATTATCTCCAATTTGGGTCAAAGTTTTAGCCTATGTACATAGTACTGGCTCTTGCAGGGGATTCACACGATATTGGGTTGAACTACATGGTGATAAATTAAATTGAAGGTTCAATAAATATGATTCAACCATATCACCCACATCCCTGACATGTAATTAGTTATGAATCCACATTCCAAAAGTAACATCACTCATACAGTGGATCCAAATAGTTATATCATCATCTATGGGGCTTGTAGGGACTCTATAGTTCCCCTCTAATCAATCGCATCAGATGGTTCTTTATCTCATTCCGGATTTCACCTCCGACCATTTTTCACTCTATATATATCTACTCCCGCCCATGCATTCGTTAGACAAATTCTTGATGTCCCATTCTCTCTCGTCCCCACCCATTTCTCTAGTCTCCATTCTCTTCTCGCTCACTTCTATATTTCCATTTTACATTGATATTTCCATCTCTTGTTTCAAGTCCCCTCTCATGGCCTAGATTAACAGACATTTCAGGACATGCAGTTCCCAATATGGCCAGGCAACCTGAGAACCCATAATCATGTTTTCATGACTATCGACATTTTCCATCAACTTCTAGGAAAAGGTCCCACCCTCTTATTCACCAACAAGACATTGTCAAGTACCACAGTTCCTTGAACTATGCTTCGAAGATGCAGAAGTACGCCAACTCTATAGGATCGAAGTTGGTTTTTATGTCACCATGGGTAATCACCTTTTCTGAAGCTAGTAGCCAAAGGATGTGGGTTATCCTCTCGACTGGGTTAGGAGGTCCTCATCTTCCATTCTCTACTTACAAAAAAACGTGACGGATGATGGCAATGTTATTTCCTAACAAATATCTTCCATGGGATCTAATTCTTGTATATCAATGAGTAGTTGGGTTCCATTCTCTCTGTAACACTTGGTTCATTGAGGGGGTTAGTTTCTAGAAGATGTTCCTTAAAAAGATCCCTCATTCATAACCACAAAAACCATCAGAGAGAGAGAGTTTGAGCATCTAGCCAAATGAAGTATAAATCCATCGTTTACCTTAAGGACTGCTAGACTCATTCCAAGACATATGTCAGCTTGCAACTACATCATTGGTAAATGATTTTCTCTTACTCAAACGTGACTGCAACCACAACTTGGTTTGATGATCTGGTCCTTCAATGATGATAATTTTCTCTTATCAATTCCTACATCAGTCACTCCATGAGGAAATTGTCTCAAGGTCAATCCAAATAATAGTGGTGGGGGCCTGTTGGCACCCAATGTTTTGGGTAAATATCACACACACGCACAAACAAATTTGTGCACACCTATTCCAATTTTGTGTGCACTCAAATAGTTGCACAATGGTGACAAGAGGCACACACACTAGATCGACTTTTTTATTGAACACTAGTTTGAGTTCTACCAATGCAAATTGGTCTGGATTTTGTGGTGCACACCATAAATAAAGAAGACAATGCATGCATGCAGAAAAAAATAAATAAATAATATATATATATATATATATATATACTTTGGGAAATTTCCTTGAATCATTACTACAGGAAGAATCAGGGAACATGGAGTAGAAAGAATATGAGTTGGAAAGGTGGTTGATATTACCATGATTCCAAATAGGCTACATGGAATGCATGCTGGTGGCAAAAGTGTGTGGGATTTGAAATCAAAGGAGCAAGTGGGGAAGAAATGAAAGTGTCAGAGGGCCAAAGAGAAAGAGAAAATAAAAAGGAGCAACGACAACAGAAAGAGAGTTATCTCATTAGTCAGTTGGTTGTTGGTTGAAGGTTGTGGGTATTATTGACTTTAATATTTCTTTGAGTCTATGGTTTCATAATGTCTCTAGTTTTAAGTATGAATATGTCACATTTGCATAGTCTAAAATAAAGTGCATGGCACCATGTAATATAACAATGGTCAAATGTATAAGAGAGATATACTCTATTTCTATATATTTATGAGTTTCTTAATGAATTTTTGTGATGATGGAATGAAGATAATAAATATGCACCGATTATTGTCTTATAATGTGTTACTCACGTGTCAATGAAATGTGTGTGTTTTCTTGTTTCGTGTTATTAGTTGTTAAGTATTTTTCAATGGATTTTCTAAATGCCAACCCAGATGGAATTTTGTATAATTAATCCTTCATTGTCATCGACATAAGACCAAATGGTCTCTGTGATCCTCATGAAATATTTGGTGATACTTTCTTCAGTCTTTGGCCGAGGATTGATATGTCTATCCCTTGGGGTTTTGTTGGTCAACTTTGGATGAACCTTGGGTCTTCAACTCCCAATTGTTAAGAAATATGCACAAAAGCGTGGATGAGCCAATAAGTCCACTTTCCAGTGGGCCATGTCATATTATTTTAATGACATTAAACATATTGTATATGTATACTTGGATGATTTGGTTTCTCAGTTTAGGCAACATGAGTATCACCCTAGTCACTTATGGGACATCTTTACCCAATTCCATTACTAAAATATATGTTTGAATACACATATGCATATATTTTCTATGGTTTGTGGGTGATTAATAGTCTTCATGATGTCTAAGTATGGGATGATGGTTGATCCATTGAAGGTTGAAGCGATTCTTCAATTTCCTCCTTGTATCATCAACCAACTTCAAAGTTTGCAAGGGAAGGTAAATTGTTTGCATGGCTTTTGTCAATTATAATGATATAACAAAATGGTTTTTTCACTTTTTGAAAAGATGTGTTCTTTTTGTATGGGATGACCAAGCACAACAAATATTTGATTTCTTTAAAAAGGCCTTGATATTGGCCCCATTATTGATCCCTCCTTATTAAATTCAATATTTTTGTATCTCTCTAGTAGCCTTTGAATCCACCATTGGTATGGTGCTTGTCCAAGAGGACAATGTCAAAAGGGAATATTTGATATGCTATCTTAGAAAAGGTCCCATTGGTTTAGAGCATTGATACTAGCATGTTGAAAATTTTTCTTTGGAATTTGTTCATGATGTCCAACATTTAAAATATTACACACTCCTACGTAACATCACTATGATATCATAATACAAACCAATGCATCAGATCTTAATCTATCATATTACTGGGGAAAAATACTCAAAGTGGATTTTCATATTGCAAGAGTTTGACCTAGATTTTGTAACTTCTAAATCCATGAAGACTTTGGACTTCACTGATTTGATGTGCGATCTTTTCCAAGTTGATGACTAACCCATGGTTAATGATTCTTTTACTTATGAGTCATTATGTCTCATTGAATCTTTTGATCCCTAGTAATGGGATGTCTTGGTATATCTCTAGGCCTATTGCTTTCATCCTCTATTATCCTAAAATGAGCATCGATGCATATGCAATCAGGACAAATAGTAACTCATTATTGATGACACTCTTTATCGTCACGGGGTAGATTTGAATTTATGTTGATTCCTTGTCCATGATGAAGTTGAGTGAATTTTTAATGATTTCCATGCTAGAGAATGCGTATTTCATCTTTCTAGGCTTTCCACTTCCCAAAATATCTCACGTGTAGGATAATTTTGGCCCATGATTTTTAAATATTGTCTAAATGTTGTCTAGAAGTGTCGAACTTGTCAATTATTTCCTTAGAAAATGCATGCTTATCCTACTCCATTACATCTTGTGGCTTCCATTCAACCCTTCACCAAATGGGTGATTAATTTCATGACATGTAATCCTAGCTTGAATAATGGCCATGTGTAACATCCCCCAACCCAAACGAAGGATATTACGGTGCAAAATACTCATAAAAATGAAATTTTACAACTACCTAAATTAATTCTTTTACAACTAACTATTTTCCTGTAGCTTACAACTACAAATTACAACCAAAAATAATTACTGATTGTTACCATTATTTAGATGCATCTATAGAATGATAAAATGATTATGAAATGCAACCAGTAACTCAAACATAGTAGCATATAATCATTTTTATACATAAATTTCATGCACAACTATACACATAACAATTACACGTTAACAAGATAAAACACTTATCTTTTAAAATTGTTGTTCAACAAGCTGCTTGGGACGAACATTCCACCCAACCATAGACTTATTGTTCTAAACCTCAACAAAAAATTGCCCCTGAGATGAGGTTAGTAATCCATAAAATAGGGTGGTCTCTCATAGTCCACTCAGAGATCATAAAACTCACAACCCATTGATATCTTCCTAAAACTGTCTCAATTTTCCACTAGCTCTCTTCCTCTTGACCTTACCAACCTAATGAATGTACCCCTTCACTGATGTCAGTCCCTCGGGCATCCCATTTGTTTATCAAGGTCTCTCTAGAAAAAGTATTTAGGAATATCTCAGTTGGGAACTCAAGGGAACCTACTGCTAGGAAAACTACCAATAAACCATAACAAACACTTGTTGTTTTAGTGAAACCCACTTAAGAGTTCACTCTTTAGGCCTAAAAACTTGACTCTTCAGTATTTATCTCCAATATGATCCAAATACGCTCTAGCTTTCTCTATAATTCGCTATCCATGGCTGCACCAACGCCAATCTCTCTTTCTTGCTCTCTACTTGCTCCTCATGCACAAAAAATCAATTTGTAAACTTCTCTTGGCTACCCATATGTTTTTTTATCTACTTTGGATTTATTTCTTGACTCTCACACTTCTCCAAGTTGATTTTATTTATCCCCCATGCTCCCAATAACTATGGTATGTGACTACTCACACCCACCCTCTTACATTTATTCAATGTTTGACTTTGGGAACAATCAATCACAACTTGGAAGGTTCATATACAAATAACAAATTTAGGAAAATAGGTTGAATTAATATACATGGGTAATTCCCCCTTGAACTAGTTAGCACCAAAATTCACCTCTGGATTGCGGCAGAGGTAAGCCTGATACCCATCAGAGTTTATGTCATAGATTGGTTATAAAAGGGTCAAATGGGTGCAGTCTCAGTAAAATATCATTTTAACTCAGAAAACTGGACTGATATGCACTAGCAGGTGAGGTCTTGATTTAACTTCAGAAAGTGAGTTGTAGTAAGGGTGAGTAGGAGGAAGATGTCAATGCGAAAATGCAGTAGTCTACCAAGGAAATCAAGTCTTTCGGAAGACCAAGGAGGAACAATTTAAACACAAGATCTTCTTGAATTTAAATCTCACAGAAACTGAAAGGAACCATAACAACAATATAATCAAACTTTCATCATAATGCAGTCACAATAATTCAAGTGAATCATTCAACCATGAACTCTTTTAGCATCAAAAGGAAACAAGAGGGAGTAAGAAGGCTGATTTTCATTAAACGAGATGTCTCAAATGCATATACATAACCAGAGAACCAGAATGTTCATCTAGAATTTTCAATATCGGAGCTTTTCCCTACCATCGACCCTTACAAAAATATCAAAATTGAGTATTTATACTCAAAACAAAAACACAAAAGCATAATCGAGGAGATGCATTGAAGGCATTATGTGTGCATTCCTCCTTTTGGACTGTGCGTATAGTCTCTAACCAGATGTGAACTTCAATCAGATGCAAGAGGACTTTAGAATGGTCCTGCTGATGAGCTAATTAACTGGCAGTCCTTTCCTGTGATTTTTACTTATGGAAGGAATGACGTTCAACCACCGCCAACCACCTTTATAACTGATTCATTGGGATCAGGGAAGGCTCAATTCAGTTCTGCACCTATAAGACGTGGCAGACTCAGCATCCCCCATTTGGATCTGAGTTAGATGCTTATGAGGAAGTCTGACGACAGACGTGGTTGCTGACGAAGTAATTGCCACACTCGGTATGGAGAAGTAGATAGGAGATGGATAGGCGAACAACTATGGATGGATGAGGGGACTGAGGATAGAGTGGGGCCACACAAGTAGGAGCTGAGGTATAATGGGATGGAGGTGATGTGGAGCGAGGGGGCACAGGTGGGGGAAGATGAGAAAGGGACAGGTACCAGTGGGACAGCCAGTGGAAGACAGATGGAGGGAGCGGAAGTGATGAGGAGCAGCTACTTGTCGACTCAGGATAGGACATTATGTGCACATGCGCATATCGGGGCTGCAAAAAGCAGTTTGGAACTTCCTCTCTTTTGGTCCAGATGTGCGTCTTTGGCTAACACGTAGCACCTTTACAAACCATGGTTGTTTTTCCCGACCTGCTCTATCCATTTTATCCTGTGTGCTAGTTGAGGCCTCGATATGGCCCTTGATCATCAATCTAGGGCACTTAGCTCTCGACCGCCCATATTTACGCACGTCTTATCATGTCGCGCCAAAACGTCACATCGCACCTCCAACTTAGGATATAATCCAAATTGTGGGTTTTCTCCTGCTTTCTTTAATTATTCACCAAGGGGTCAACTTATGAGGAAAACACCCCCCTTTTACAAATAAATTTGATAACATTAGGCTCCATGGGGGATGGATTGCTCCCTGTGAGATGCCAATAACTCTTATGTAGCTTCAGTGCCTTACTGTTGGGCTATAGAGTCACCTATAAAACCAATAAAATAAAATAAAAACAAGATTTACAAAAACTTGGGAGCCACTTGTAGCTCAAATAAAGAACTTCTTGAGAAAATGCCCATTTATAAGGCCACCAAAAACTTGATCGCCCTCCAAATTCTGTAACCTGTATGTATTATTTGGATATATCTTAGAGATTTTGAAGGGTCCGATCCACAGGGCTTCAAACTTGTTGTTCTTTCCTCTGTCCTTCTTTGGTGCATTCCATTTGAGAAACAGATCTCCCAGCTGGAAATCATGTTTCCTCACCTTTCAGTCAAAATCTTGGTTGATCTTCTCTTGACTTTCATGCACTTTGTCCAACAGTTTCTCTCTGGTCTACTGCACTTTTACTAGTTGATGTATCCTTCTAATAATATCACCAAGCTCGCCATGGTAGTCTTGGAATAATTTCACTACAGGCATGGCAAGGTGAGAAGGAAAAACTACTTCAACCCCATAGACAAGATGGAAAGGGGAGAGGCCCATGCACCTCTTTGTTGTCACTCGATCAACCCACAGGGAAAACTTAAGCTTTGAATCCCATGCTTTCTTATTGTCCTCTAACAATATTTTGATGATCTTTATTAGGCTTTTGTTAGAGGATTTTGATAGTCCATTTCCTTGGGGGTAGAGTGGATCAATGAAATTCCAAACTAATCATAGAATTTGATCAATGGGTTGGATTTGAAGGATGCAACATTATTAGTGATGATTTTGTTCGGGCAGCCAAACCTTGCCATAATATCTTCAAGAAAATCTATGATGACTTTGTGGGAAGTGCTCCTTATGGGAATAAATTCTATCCACTTAGTGAAATAATCTCTTGCAGTCAAGATCCACCTATGATGACCACTTGAAGCATGATGAATATCTCTAATAAAGTCTAGGCCCCACTGCTGAAAGGGTCCTGAAGCTACCATAGGATTCAATGAAAGAGACTTGATCCGATGTTTCCCAGTGAAGTTTTGACATTTGATGCAAGCCCTGATTTTCACACAGACATTAGTGAATAAAGTAGGCCAGAAGTACCCATCCCTGAGAATTTTGTAGGCTATGGTTCTCCAGAAATGATGTCCCCCACACAGGTTATCATGAAAGTCGAACATAACCTTTTAGGCCTCCTGTGGGTCTAAACATCTTAGAAGCACACCTAGGGGGGTATTTCCAATACATGAACTAGTCAATAAGGCAATATCTAATTTCTTTGAGATTTAAATATCTTGCCTTGCTCTTCCCCATTCCGTTATGGGGTCTTAATTCTTACAAAAAATATATAATGTCTTTGTACCAGGGGCACTCTGCCAGTGGAGGGCTATCCTAAGGACTATTATCAGGTAGCTTACCCTGTTGATAGTCTGAGTAAGTGTTGATGAAACTAACCCCCAAATATTTACAATTAGATTCAATCAACATCTTGGCTAAACCTTGAACTTTAACCAGTTTGGTGGGTTTTATTTCCAGATCAAATTCAAGGATCTTGGAAATCCATTTGCTCCTTCTCCCATCTATGTCAGGCTGAATGAGAATGTCCTTCATAGAGGCTGAAGGAACATATGCAATGATATTTGAATGCAAAACGTAGACTCTGAAATCTTTGAGAGCTTTCATGAGGTCATAGGTCTGTTTCTCCATGATATCATATTTTTCCTCTGCATCTCTCAATGCCTGCTAAAAAATGAAATTGGCTTCTCTAGCCCTTCAACATTATTTTGCAGCAAAACAACTGTCGCCGTATCAAAAGAAGAAAAAGAAAAAATAAGGAAATCATTGGAATAGTTAGGAATGACAAGCATAGGTGCCTCAGTTAATGATTTCTTTATCTAGCTGAAGGATTCTCGGGACTCGGTAGTCCCTTTCTGAGCATGATTATGATATGCTTGACCAGCTTAGTAAAATTGGAAACAAACCTCCTTAAGAAATCATTTTTTCCCATGAAAGATTGAACTTCCTTCCTGGACTTGGGAAGTGACAAAGTTTGAATAGATTCTACCCTACTTGAATCAATTTTGACGCCATCAGATGATACTATGTGCCCCAATAATTTCCCTTCCTTCATGGAAAACAATGATTTCTTGGGATTTAAGGACAGACCAAACCTTCTACACTTCAAGAAGACTTTCCTCGGATGACAACAATGTTCTTTAGCATATCTGGAAAAGACTGGTATATCATCCAGATAGATGATCACAAACTGATCCTTTTCCCCAATGAAGGTGATGTCCATGCCTCGCTAAAAGGTTGGTCATGTGTTCATTAATCCAAAGGTCATTTTGGCATACATGAATGTTCCCCAAGGAGTAGTGAAAGATGTATTTTCTCTGTCCTTGGGGAAGACAAAGATCTAATTGTAGCCATAAAAACCATCAATCATGGAAATCCTAGACACACCAGTTACCCTCTACAATATGTGTTCCATCTTTGGCAGTGGGTAATTATCCTTCCTAGAGCTCCTGTTCAGATTTATGAAGTCAACATAGAGTCTAATTTCTCCACTTTTTTTTCTCACTTGGACCAGGTTGGCTATCCACATAGAATATCTCAAAGGTACAATATTCTAAGCATCCAAAATCTTCTTCACCTCCCTTTCCATAATAAGAAACAACATAGGATTTATCTGTCTTAATTTTTGCCTAAATGGTTTGGCCTCCTCTTTCAATGGGATATTGTGTTCAATGAAACTGGTGTCATATGTTTTGAGATCTTCGTATGTCCAAGAAAACACATCATAAAATTCCTTTAATAGCTCAGTATACTCTGCCCTCTTTTCTTGTTGGCACAGGGGCAGATCCAGGGTTCAACACCACAACAACACACCAACAAAACCCTAACTACTAGCCCTTTCAGCAACACCTGCAAAGTAGATGAAGTCTCACCTGAGGTGGAGGCAAGGGTGGTTGCAGGACTTAGATGTCTGCAACCTCAGTTGGGACACATATATGTGATTCTAATATTTAACAAAGAACTCAGTAGTTAACATTCATGAATATTCAATATCAGTTACAGCGCAGTTAAACCCTAATTACAGAGCATCGCAGTATTCAACCAGATATGGAATCTAATAGCACTTAGCATGACAAAATAGATTAGATCTAGAAGATTCAAGAAATAGTCACATGTATGTTAGTCAGATCTAACATCCATCCTTAATATTAAGCACTAAACATCGACAAATCATTCATCTATATTAAATCACTAACCATATTAACATATAAACAAATCAACACATTGCACAAAGCAGAGAAACACAACATTTACGTGGTTCACCCCCACCCTGGGGCTATGTCCACCAACTCTTTGTCTTCTTTATTAGCTTCTTCAATCGGTTACATAAACAAAGCCTCAAAAACCCTACTCCGCAGAGGAAAAGAGATCTACGTAGCTCTCTAGATCCTCCTTCCTCGTGTTACAACACAAAGCCTTCCACAGTCTCTTACAACCACTTGCACTTAGGTTTGCAAATCTCACATAGTATTCACCAAAGAACTTACAATTCTTGATCAAACAGATCTAGTTCTAGCACTTAGCCAATTTGCAACTGCCCCTTCTTACATTACCTAGCCTTCTATTTATATATTACAAAATAGGCCTAAGCATGGGTAAACCCATGGGCCGACATTCCCATACCCCTTACATAATCCCAAATCCAAAAAAGGGCCCTAAAAGGGGCCAAGATCCCATGATCTCCACTTTGTCTTGTGCTCCCCCTTCGACAGCCTATCGAAGTCCCAAAATTAGGTCAAACATGTCCAAGAATCCTGAAAACTTGGTCAAGGGCCAACAGGCCCCCAACAGTCACCTGNGACTCATCCTGAGTCACTCTGATTAGACTAGTTCTTCTTTGAAAGCCTCAATATTGGATCAGGCTGCTTCGACTTGTTGTTGTGCCATGACCTATTATTCAATGAATTCTTGTATGACTGTTTCGTTGACAAGTCCCTCTAGGAATTTTTCGATTGCATTGACGACTTTCTCCAGTTCCGCTCCTTGACCTTTGATCTCTATGAACAATTGGTAAGCCTTATCCTGTACTGGTTGGAGTCTCTGAGTTACTTCCATAACTCTACTCTAGATAGTGTTAACCTGTTGTTGGGGTGTGCACTACTCCTGGTATCGCTTTATTCTTTCCACACCTGACAGGGGCTTCACCTTCGCCTGTATCGTTTCTTCTTGATACTTTGCCTCTTGGAACTGTGACTCCAGTGCCTTTAGCTATGGATTGTTAGTTAGCTTCTCATAGGTCTGGGCACTGCTATTAGTGAGTTTCTTACATTCCATGGAAAAGGTCTTTATTCTCTCAACTGCACTTCAAGCAGTTGCTTGTCTTTGGTCCCTCACATCCTGTTGGGTTCTCTACTTGATGTGTGACTCGATCTTCTTCTTGTGGATATAAGCCTATCATAGAGAAGAGTGCTCTATTGACTGCTTCTTTCACTTTGAGTTGCTCTGCGAGAAACTATTCTTTGTCTTGTTGCATATGGGATTTCGCTTCTTCAAACTTTTCCTAGAGAGAAACCTTCTCCTGCTCTGCAAATTTGCATTATTCTATGAGTACACCTTGCACTTGCTTCAAGGCCCGGGTGGCTTGTTCTGTTTCTTCTTGAGCACGACGAAGGTGAGATTTGACCGCATCAACTAGTCGATGGAGTTGGGATGGATCATCTCCCAACTCTGGTTCTTTTGATGGCAGGAGTGCAGTGGGGACTACGCGACTGGACTGAAGGGCCTGTTGTACCCCTCAACGTTCGATCTTAATTCTATCATACATTTCCTCCTGCTTAGATTATTGTTTCTCCATGATTTCTAGTGAAGCATCATCAAGATCAGCGATGATGAAGTTGAAGTCATCGGAAGTAAGCACAGTCTTCACCTTGGTCACGGTGGCTTTTGATTTCTTCCGAGAAGAAGGTTTTGGGGGAGAAACCTTCCTCTTATTTAGGGGATCAACCTCGTCTCTGGGTGGTGTTACTTCGCTTGGATTATGTTTAGCTCCTTTGTCATTTAGTTCTTCTACTTCATCATCATCCCCTCGGTTAGGTGATACTAAAGCAGTCTTTCTTGAGGCACTGCTTAATTCTTGGACCTCTTCGGTCTTCCTCATTCTATTGGGCCCAAGTGTATCTTGTTCTTTATGCATGGTCTATGGGATTTCAAGGTCAGACATCTCTGCAGGATCTACGGGAATAAGGAGGTTTGCAGAGCAGTCCTTGGTGATCTCCTCAAGGGCTTCTTCCTTGAGCTTGTAGTACAACTGAAGCTACTCCTTATGTCTATCGGCTTGCACTATTATGTAGATGAAGTGTTGATCTACACAGAACTTCATCAGGGGTCAGAACCTCTGTAAGGTGTTTAGAGTCATGCGCGGTTCAACTTCGATGGCTCTCTTCATCTGAAGATAATAGGTGTGAAAAATAGCGTTGGACTGCCACTATTTGTTCATATCACTCGAGTACCAAAGTGAAGTGAAATTCATGGCAAGCGACTCGAATGGTTCAATATCTGGGAAGGTCGCACCTTCTGACATATTCCAGGCAACAAAGGTGATGAGGATAAGGGTCCGGCTAAAGTGAAACTCATAGCCCTGATTCTGTGCTTCACGGCAGTGTAGTTCCAGCTGATTAACTAGGTACTTCACCCAGTTCATCTATAGGCCTTCCACGCACTTCCCTATCAGGTCAAGAACAAATCCTGTGAGCTATGTAGGTTTGTTCTTCCTTACTAACTTTTCGGCTATTAGCTGGCAGGCTAGGCGCACTGCGACATTCTAGATGGAGGCTAGCTTGTAGCCTCACGTTCCATTTTCAACATCGCTGTATGTATCCTTGATATTTAGTGCTAGCACGTGACCTGTGTCTTTTCCTGGATATAACTCCTACGGGTCGAGTACATGCATACTTAATCTCATGATCCTATGGATCAACGTCAGGTCGACTGTAGTTCGATAGTCTAGAAATAAGTAACCACCATGGTAACATGAAAGTAATAGCTTGACATAAGCATTCACTTCCTGGTGCCTTATGAAGTGTGGAATCTTCATGACATTTAGCAGAGTGGACCGCACGAGGTTCATCGTCCATGGCTGGGGGATTATCTTTGAGTTCTTCCCCTTTGTCCTAGTCATGTATTTGTACGGGGAAAGCATACTATAGTTCTTGTGATCTCTGAGGTTGAAGTCACTGAACTTCAATGCTATGATCTTATCTTGCTGTGCTCAAACTGGGCATATCCCCTTTGGGAGGTATGCAATAATCATGGAGTACTCCAAATTTCTTGGCACGCTATCTTGACTCACAATGCCAGCTAGAGGAGGGATGTAATCAGGCAATATGGATAGGATCAAGTTCACATTTTCTAGGTCATCTCTGTATTTGGTTCTATTTTTTGTTGATGGTCGGGATGATCTGACTCTGTGAGCAGTCGACGGAGAGGCTTGTAGTCCTCTCATCAATGATGCTTGAATACTTGCAGACATCACTCTTTCAGACATTATTGTTTCAATCATTAGGACAATGAGAACTTCTTCAAAAATTTTATCTGCAGCACTAAACTCGTCCGACATGCACGCTCGTGGTTGAATATATCAGGTTTGAAGAGTAACTTCTTAATGCAACGGAGTAGATGGAAATAGCACGATGATCACTGTGTGAACTTAACTAGTCTGTGGACTTAGATTCATGGTTATAAAAAGTGTTCTCGTTGTGTGGCACGATGGGATAAATAGATAACTTGAGAACAGATCTCTTGCAATGGTTGAGAAGCCTCCATTAACTCAGTTATGTCTATTATGGCACGATCCCAACGGTCTGGTGGAGAACTTTCTAATCATAAATTCCTTTCTACCCATTCGGGCTGTCGGTCTAATGGTTATATTGTCTCTAACAACTATATTTCTTCTCGATGGCAAAGTGACATGTGACGCAGTTCTGATATCCCGATGAAGTTCCAATTTTGCAAATTTTCCTTCTACGAAGTTCCCTCTGGAACCTCCTGTAACTTTTCAATTTTAACTCTCTTTTTAATTAGTTTTCTAGCCTTCTTTCTAGTGAGCTTTGTCTAAGAGTTCATTTTTCCATTTTGATTCTTGTCTTCTTTTGGCAAAGTAACTTCGCGCTGGTGAGGTTCTTTCCTAGAAATCAGGGGTAATACTTCATCTGTATCTGGAATAGGCACTTCAGTCGTCTGTGAATCTTCTAGTGTTCTTCCTACTTCGACATCCAAGTCTCTGGTCTTAAATAGCTTTTCTTGGTTCTCCTGTTCTTCAATCAAGTGTGCAATCCTCCTAGTCATGAAATCTTTTAACTCTTGCTTCTTCTGCTCTACGATTTCTTCCTCTTTCCTTCTGGCCTGATCTCTTTCAATCCAAGATTTTCCTAGTAACATAGCAAATGGAGCATTGTTTTCAATAAATTTGACAACTTCAAATTCTTCCTCTATCAAAGTTCCATTGGTACTCATAGATATCTAGGTAAGTCGTCCACATAGGTTTATCAACTTTCCTCTGAATAATCCTATTCCTCCTAGTGAAGGAATCATAACAGGCTTTCCTAGAAGTTCCCAAGTTATTTTGGTCATGATATTCACTTATGTTTCCTCATCCAGAACATAGTCAATGTCGAAGTCTCCTATTCTTACTTCAATGCATTATTTTTCTTTGAAGATATCTCATAAGATGACATGTCGGTGGTCATTCAGGGTTTCTTTCATCTGTAGCAATACTTTTTCTGATTCTTTCTAGGGTTCTTTCATAATCTTGGTTGCTTGACCTTTCTCATGGTATTCTTGTCTCATATTCATCCTTTCAACCTTAGCAATCATTCTAGGGAAATCCAAAACTTCATGGTCCATAGCTTTGCAACAGAGGCAACCAGGTCTTCTTTTAGGGCATTCCTTAGCCAGATGTCTTGGTCTTCTACAACTGTAACAAAGGGTTAATCCTCTCTTTCTCTTAAATGATCCCCAACCTTTCCTATACTATGCACTAGGATCATGGTAGCTAACCTGGAAAAAAATATTTCTAGGATCCTGGATCCATTTTTTAGTCCAAACATTCTCTCTATGCATAGGTATAACATATCTTTCACTATTCTTATCAGATCTACTCATACCAAATCTTATTTCATCTATCAGTTCCCTAGTTTTTAAGCTAGGACAAATCTTATTATACATACCTAGATCCATACTTTAGAAGCAAAAATTTCCACTAATGTTATCTTCAACAAAGCACAAAGATTTCAAATCTAAAACTTTTCACTATTCTTACCTCTATAAGAGCATAGAGCTTTGCCTATATTATCTCTTTTCTTTGGATCTGACCCTTGCTGGCACAAAGATTCACAAATAAAGTAGAATACTATGCACTAGAGAGACAGATCTATGTACAGATCTTTCACAATTTCAGGTCGGATCTTCGCACAAAGCTTCTTTTTCCTCAGTTCCCAGCAATCACAGTTTCAGGTCCCAACAGCGGAACCATTTATTGGCATAGGGGCAGACCCAGGGTTCAACGCTACAAAAATGCACCAACAAAACCCTAACTACTAGCCCTTTCGACAACACCTGGGAAGCAGATGAAGTCTCACCCGAGGTAGAGGCAGGGGTGGTTGCAGGACTCCGATGTCTGCAACCTTAGCTGGGACAGAGATATGTGATTCTAATATTTAACAGAGCACTAAGAAGTTAACATTCATCAATATTCAATCTCAGTTACAGTGCATTTAAACCCTAATTATAGATCATCACAGTATTCAACCAGATCTAACATCTAACAACACTTATCATGATGAAATAGATCATATCTAGCATATTAAAGTACTAATCATATGTATGTCAGTCAGATCTAACATCCATCCATAGTATTAAGCACTAAGCATCAACAGATCACTCATCTATATTAAAGCACTAAGCACATTAACATATAAACACATCAACACGTCGCACAAATAAGAGCAACACAACATGTACGTGGTTCACCCCCACCCTGGGGCTACATCCACCAATTCTTTGTCTTCCTTATTAGATTATTCAATCAATTACATGTGAAAAGCCTCAAAAACCCTACTTCGTAGGGGACAGGAGATCTGTGCAACTCGCTAGATCCTCCTTCCTCGTGTTACAACAAAATCCTTCCACTGTCTCTTACAACCACTTGCACTTAGCTCGACAAGTCTCACACAATATGCACCAAAGCACTTACAAGTCTTGATCACATAGATCTAGTTCTAGTACTTAGCCAACTTGTAACTGCCCCTTCTTACATTACCTAGCCTTCTATTTATATATTACAAAATAGGCCTAAGCATGGGTGAACCCATGGGCCGACATTCCCATACCTGTTACATAATCCCAAATCCTAAAAAGGGCCCTAAAAGGGTTTGATATCCTGTGATCTCCGCTTGGTCTTATGCTCCACCTTCGACAGCCTATCAAAATCCCAAAATCAGGTCAAACATGACCAAGAATCCTCAAAAATTTCTCAAGGGCCAACATGCCCCCAACACTCACCTGTGACTCATCCCGAGTCATTCTGATCGGAATAGTTCTATTTTGAAACCCTCAATCTTGGCTCAGGATGCTTCAACTTTTTGTTGTGCCACGACCTCTCATTCAGTGAATTCTTGTATGACTGCTTCATTGACAGGTCTCTCTAGGCATTGTTCGGCTGCAGTGATGACTTGCTCCAGTTCCTCTCCTCGGCCTTCCATCTCTGTGAATAGTTGGTAAGCCTTATCTTGTACAGGTTAGAGTCTTTGAGTTACTTCCATAACTATTCTCTGGATAGTGTGAACCTGTTGTTGGGCAATGCACTACTCCTGGGATCACTTTATTATTTCCAAAGCTGACAGGGGCTTCAACTGCGCCTATATCGTTTCTGCTTGATACTTCGCCTCTTGGAGTTGCGACTCCAGTGCCTTCAGTTTTGTATTCTTAGTTATTTTCTCATAGGTATGGGCACTATGATCAGTGAGCTTCTTACATTCCATGGCAAGGGCCTTTATTCTCTCAACTACGCTTCAAGCAATTGCTTCTCTTTGGTCCCTCACATCCTGCGGGGTGTTGGGCACTGTGCGAAGCTTTAAGTATATGATTCATTGTTGTAGCTACTAGATATCTTCTGTGAGATACTCTACTTGATGTGTGACTTGGTCTTCTGCTTGTGGCTCTAAGCCTGTTAGAGAGCAGAGTGCTCTATTGACTACTTCTTTCACTTCAAGTTGCTCTGCGAGAAACTATTATTTTTCTTGTTGCATCTGGGCCCTCTCTTCTTCAAACCTTTCCTGGAGAGAAACCTTCTCCTTCTCTACAAATATACATTGTTCTATGAGTAAAACTTACACTTGCTTCAAGGCCTGGGTGGCTTGTTCCATTTCTTCTTGAGCGCGATGAAGGTGAGCTTCGACTACTTCAACTGGTCGGTGGAGTTGGGTTGGCTTATCTCCCAACTCTATTTCTTCTGATGGCAGGGGTGCAGTGGGGACTATTGGACTAGACAGAATGGCATGATGTACCCCTCAGAGTTCGATCTCAATTCTATCGTACATTTCCCTCTTCCTTAGTTCCTAAGTCTATCGACTACCAATACATTGGATTCTACTTATAGGTCTGCATCTTGCATATAAACCAGGGAAGTATCTCTTCTTTCTCTAAGAAGGAGGCAAAATTCAGGGTCAAAATCACTAGCATAAGTGATTTTGGTATAGGCTTCATTAGGCTTTATCTCAATAGGTATTTTATTGTACATCTTGTTGAATCGTTTGGAGAAGCCAGAGACTGATTCTCCCTCTTTCCTCTTCAGGGACCCAAACTTTGTGATATAATACATAAAGTCTTTTTTGTTTCCCCACTACCTCAAGAAAACATCATATAGAGATTTAATCCCAGCAATAGATCTAGGAGTCAAGACCCTAAACCATTTCCTAACCTCACCATCAGGGCTCTCAACAAAGACTCCCATCCAGACATCTTCATTTTCAATATTCAGATTATCTGCATAAGTGTAGAAGGCAACAAGTTTCTCTTTAGCAGTTATGTCTTCTTCTCCAGTGGACTTGGGCATATATTTCAGGTAATCTCTAGCAGGGAGAGAATTCATGTGCTGAGGTAATACCAAGGGGGCATATCTTGCAGCCATTATAGCATCCATTCTATTTCTAGAAAGATTAAGACCTCCCATAGGGATATGAGGTGGAGGAGAACCAGGAGGTG
Source organism: Picea engelmannii (assembly GCA_009831015.1). Lineage (NCBI taxonomy): Eukaryota > Viridiplantae > Streptophyta > Pinopsida > Pinales > Pinaceae > Picea > Picea engelmannii. The sequence goes on from ML777141.1 coordinate 72,874, forward strand.
AAGGTGTTAGAACAGGGGAGGTTGGAACTAAGCTTCCAAGAGGAAAGGGAGGCAACATAAGATTTGGATAAAAAGCTAAAGGGATTGAGGGAACAGGGGTCTCTCTTTCCACGAAATCAGTAGCTCTAATGGGAGGAAGAGTGGTAAAGCCAAAGGAAGTAAAATCTTCTGAGACATTGGGTCTAAACAACGATACAACCTTAGGGGAGAGGGGAGCGACAATGGTTTCTCCCTCCAATCTCAGATCGGGAGGGGGAAAATCAATAGGAACACTCCCAAAATTCAAATTTTGGGAAACTTCAACAGAAGGTTTAATAGAAGGCTAAAAATCAGAAATTGGAGTTACTATAGGATAATGAAAATCATCAGAAATAACTGGTTTAGTAGTAGAAGTACCCTCATGAAGGGCCTTTCCCTTTCTAATAATTTTCTTTGGGTCAGCTTCAGGTGTTGCGAAAGGCAGTTGTGGAGTAGACCTCATGTGTCTACCTATGGAAGCCACATCTGAAACAGTGGAGTCGCCAATAGATATTCATAAATGGAGTCACCATAGTGGAGTCGCCAAGTGCACAGTTGCAATGTTGATGTACTGGGCTTTGATGCACCTTCAGAACCAGTAAGATTTTTCATTCAATCCCAGGGAAAATATTCAACTTCGTCCCTGGAAATGACGCCAGAAATGTTAGCACCAGAAGTCACCTCTAGATTATGGCAGAGGTAATCCTGATACCCATCAGATTTTATGTCACAGATTGGTTATAAAAGTGTCAATTGGGCACAGTCTCAGTAAAATATCGTCTTAACTCAGAAAACTGGACTGATATGAAATATCAGGTGAGGTCTTCATTTAACTTTAGACAGTAAGTTTTAGTAAGGGTGAGTCATAGGAAGACATCGATGCGAAAATGCAGAAGTATGCCAAGGACATCAAGTCTTTCGACAGCCCAAGGAGGAACAATTTAAACACAAGAGCTTCTTGAATTTAAATCTCATAGAAACAGAAAGGAACCATAACAACATTATAATCAAACTTTCATCATAATGCAGTCACAATAATTCAAGTGAATCATTCAACCATGAACTCCTTCAACATTAGAAGGAAACAAGAGTGAGTTAGAAGGATGACTGTCATTAAGAAATATGTCTCAAATGCATATACATAACCAGAGAACCAGAATTTTCATCCAGACTTTTCAATACGGGAGCTTTGCTCTACCATTGACCCTTACAAAAATATCAAAATTGAGTATTTATGCTAAAAAACAAAACATAGAAGCATAATCGAGGAGCTGCATTGAAGGCATTATGTGTGCATGCTTCATGTCAAACTGTGCGTACAGTCTCTGACCAGACATGAACTTCGATCAGACACAAGCGGACTTTAGAACGATTCTGTTGATGAGTTGACTAACTAGAGGTCCTTTTATGCGCTTTCTACTTATGGAAGGAATGACGTTCAACCACCACCAACCACCTTCATAACTACTTCATTGGGATCAGGGAATGCTCAAGTCAGTTATGCACTTGTAAGACGTGGCATCCTCAGCATATGCCATCTGGATCTGAGTTGGATTCTTATGGGGAAGTCTGACGATCGACATGGCTACTGACGAAGTAATTGGCGCACTCAGTATGGAGAAGTAGAGAGGAGATGGCTAGGTGGACAACTGTAGATGGACGAGGGGACTGAGGATGGAGTGGGGCCACAAAAGTGGGAGCTGACGTGTAATGGGATGGAAGTGATGTGGAGCGATGGGGCACATGTGGGGGAAGATGAGAAAGGGAGAGGTACCAGCAGGACAGTGAGTAGAAGACAAATGGAGGGAGTGGAAGTGACGAGGAGTGTCCACTTGTCAGCCCAAGATAGGACAATATGTGCACATGCACATATCAGGGCTGTGAAAAGTGGTTTGGAACTTCCCCACTTTTGGCCATGATGTGCATCTTTGGATGACACGTAGCACCTTTACTAACCATGGCTATTTTTCCCATCCCACTCTATCCTTTTTATCATGTGTGCACGTTGAGGCCCTGATATGGACCTCGATCATCGATATGGAGCTCTTCGCTCTCGACCACCCATATTTGTGTGCATCTTATCATGTCACGCCAAAACATCACATTGCACCTCTGACTTAGGATATAATACAAATTGTGGGTTTTTTTCCGCTTTCTTTAATTATTTCGCCAAGGGGTCAACTTCTGANCCTTACAAATAAATGTGATAACAGAACCCCTCATGGACATTATCCTAGAAACTCCCCTCTCTTTTGGATTGATTCATTCCCCCATCCCTTGTCCATGTCCCCTTAGTAGCTGGAATCACATTTTATTATTAAAAGATAGAAATACAATTCACATATTGCATCGCTTTGGTTGTAGCCACACATTATATCTACATAACCATTAATTAATCTAGCGATTATAGTGTGTATGATACATTCCCCCTCCCCTACAATCGTACTATGTCCTTGGTGCACTCTATGCCAATAAAGATATGTGCAAATTTACATCACAATACTTAGAAATAAAAATTTTGCAATTTAACAACTCCAACAACAACTCCAACCATAATGTCTTGTTCCTTTCAATTCGTTGACCAAAGGATTTCACCATTCATTTATTAGGGCTAACCCAAGGGATGTATCATCCATTTATCAAGGCTAACCCAAGGAATGAGCCATTATTTTATCAAGGTCCCCAACAAAGTTGGATAGGACTCTGAGATGTGGTTCTAGAACTCTAGTTACTCAAAATGGAGTCTTGCATTCCATTTTCTTCAAAATTGTCAAAACATTGTAGGTATTCCTCTCACATATTTTCTTCATGCTCCCATGTAGCATATTTAGGACCATAACAGGTCCATTAAACCTTTACCAGCCCCATGGATTTGTTCCTGAAAACTTGAATTTCCAATCTAGGATGCATACTGGTTCCACCCGTAAATCCCCTTCATGCTCCACTTAGATCACATTCCAATCAATTATCTTGTTAGGGTCAGGCACACATTTCTGTAATAATGATACATGAAATACATTATGCACTCTCATGGATGTAGGTAATGCTATCATGTATGAAACTAGTCCTATATTTTCTAATATTTTGAAAGGCCCACAGTATCTAATTGCCAACTTTGGGAAACTTCCTAATCTTAGTGAACTTCTCTTTGCCTTGACTTTTAAAAACACATGTTCACCCACTTTAAAATATCTAAATACTCTATTCTTATCTGCATAACTTTTCTACCTACCATGGGAACCTTTAAATTCTTCTTTATCTTTGCCATTTTTTCTTCCATTTCCTTTAAAAAATCTGACCCAACAACTACTCTGTCTATTGGATTATCCCAATTCACTGGCGTGTTACATTTTCCACCCTGATTCATACAAACACATTTTCAATGAGGCCTGATACCCATTATTGTATGTAAATTCCACTAAATGAATATATTCTTCCCACTTTGATGGTTGATCCAACACATACATTCTAAGCATGTCCTCAATTATCCTATTATTCCTCTTTTTTTTCACATGTCACTATCATGGGTGATATGTCGTACTAAAATTTAAATTTGTTCCAAAGCCTTTGAACAAACATTTCCAAATATTGGAAGTAAAATTTGGATATCTATATAAAACAATTACATTAGGCACTCCATGTAGCCTAACAACTTCTTTCATATATATTTCTGCAATATTTGCTTCCTTGTGTGTGGTGTTTACTAGAACCATGCTAAGCTTAGTCAATAAAATGTGCTTTTTTAGTCAATTTATCCATGACCACCATGATGGAATCATGTTGCCTCACTGTTCTAGGAATCTTTGTAATAAAATCAACTTTGAAAACTTCCCACTTCCATTATGGAATGGGCAATGGCTGTAGCAAACCTACTAGGTGTTTATGTTTAGTCTTCACTTTTTGACATTATAGACATTTGGCTATGTAATTAACCACTTCCTTTTTCATTCTTGGACAAAAGTATTGGATTCTTACAACTATAATTGTCTTCTGATATCCTGGGTGCCCAACATATGGCACATTATGCATTTCCTTAAAAAATGCATTTTTTAGATCACTGGAATTCAACACATATACTTTTCCTTTGTACATGCAAATTTCATCTTCCTTCAGCTCATAAAAATTAAATGTCTGCTGAAAGTTTTCTTATTGTAATATTTCTTTTGTTTTTATATACTGCTGATCTAAATTTGTTGTTGCAGTGATTTGATCCTTTAGATCAGTCCTATACATGTTGATGGCTACAACATCCACTTTATGAGTTCTCCTGCTAAGTGTATCAACCACTTCATTTTCCTTTCATTTTATATGCTTAATTTCAAAGTCATATTCACTCAGAAATTTCAGCCATCTAGTTTGTCTGGCATTTTATGTTGGTTGTTCAAAAAAATTCTTCAGACCATAGTGGTATGTCCTTAGCTCGAATTTCTTACCCTTAAGGTAATGCCTCTACATTTTTAAGGCATGTACAGTTGTTGCTAACTCTAGATCATGGGTAGCATAATTCCTTTCTTTCTATTTTAATTTTCTAGAATCATAGGATACCACATAATTATTTTCACTAAGAACTTCATCGATCCTTTCCTTGCATGTAATGATGTACACAACAAAATATTCAGAATTTGCAATATTCAATATTGACACACTTGTCAATATTTCATTCAATTGCTGAAATATTTCCTCACACTTGGAAGTCCATTCGAAATTCACTCTCTTGTTTTATAAAGAAGTCATTGGACTTGCAATATTTGAGAATCCTTTTATAAATATTTAGTAATAATCGGTAAGACCCATGAATGATCTAACCTCAGTCACATTCTTTGGTGCTATCCATCCTCTAATGGCCTCTATATTTTCAAGATCCATTGCTATTCCATATGTTGAAATGATATGCCCCAAGTAGTGAATCTTCTTTTGGTAAAATATGTTCATACTTAGCTTAGCATAAAATATATTCTCTATTAACTCTCGATACACCCTTATTAAATGATGTTCATTTTCCTCTTCTGACTTAGATTAGATGAGTATATCATCTAGGAACACAATTACAAACTTGTCCAGTTACTCCTTGAACACTCCATTCATTAGGGACATAAAAACTGTTGGGGCATTTGATAGTCCAAATGGCACTACCGTGAATTCACAATGCCCATATCTTGTCTTGAATGTTGTATTTCTGATGTCTTCTTCTTTTATCCTTACTTGATGATAAATTGATCTGAAGTCAATCTTGGCAAACATTCTTGCACATTTCAGTTGATCAAACAAATCATCAAATCTTGGAAAAGGATATTTTTATATTTATGGTGACCTTATTAAGTTGTTTGAAATCAATACACACCCTTAAGGTTCCTTCTTTCTTATTCACAAAAATAATTAGGGCTACATAAGGTGACATTCTTGGGTGTACATACCCCTTATTTAACAACTCTTCAATTTGCATCTACAACTATTTCAATTCTAGCATGTCCATCCTATAAGGTGTCTTGGAAAACAATAAAGAAATCAATGTCTCTCTTTGGTGGAAATCTTGGGATTTCTCTAAAGACATCTTTAAATTCTATCAAGACCAGATGGTCTTCAATGCTTGGCACTATATCTTTGGCTGCCTCTTCCACATCGGATGAAAAAATTTGACATCCCTTTATGAAACTCTTCTTTAATAGCTAAAATCTCTCTAATAACTACATCTCTCAAAATTCCTTGAATCTTTCCATGTTTCCCTTCTTCATCCAGACATGTGATTGTCTTGTTGTAACAGTATAAGACAACATGGTGGTTTTCCAACCAATCCATGCCAGTTAAAAAATGATATGAACCAAATGGTATGATGTTTATATCTACCTTTGTACTGAGCCCATTCATGTCCATTGGATAATATTTAACCAACTCATTGATCTTTCTCTTAGCCCCTCTGGCTAACTGAACTAATCAAGATTTCTTATGATTACTACTTTTCAAGTGAAATATTTCAACAATATTAGTATTTATATAACTATGGATATCTCCAGAGCCAATTAAAATTGTTATGGGATGGTTATCAATCTTACCTTCTACTTCAATCATGGGGGATTGATATTATGCCTTCTTGTTGTCCAAGGATACATAAATCCTTGGCATGTTTTATCCCATCTCCCCCACCATTTCATCCTCATAAATGTTGTCGATAATCCCCATTGTTTCTCCTTTGTGGGGGAAATACCTATATAAGTGGTTTCCCTCACATCCCCAACATTCTACAAGATGTTGCCTTGGACTTTTCCCAAATGAATATGCATTATTATGCTCATTTTGGGTTGACTAACCTTTATTATTTTCTTGGGTGTTTTTCTTGACAAAGGGTGGCTTATATTATTTCTTCCCTTGATATTTTTTCCTTTTCATCTCATCATTCCAATATTTTTGCAAAATTGGTCTTCCTCTACTTTGCTCATAAAGATGGTTTTCTCTCCTTACGGCTTCTTCCAAAATATTGGGGTTGTCATATTGTATCTTGTCACTATAGAAGGAGGGTAACCCACTTAGAAACCTTTGGATTTTGACCTTATCATCCTTGATGAAATCAACATACTTAAAAAATTCAAAGAAACGCTTCTCATATTCCTCCATTACCATGGTTCCCAACTTGTTTTCAAAGAACCATTTCATATTTCTTTCATAGTAATGCTCAAACAAATATTTCTCTTGGAAGTGTCCTTTCAATTTATTCCACAAGATACTCTTCTTATTGAGGTTCTTGGATTTCTTAAGATGATCCCACCACATGGTTTCCTTTCCTTGCAAGTGGTAGTTGGAAATTATAGCTTCTACCCAGGAGGGGTAATCATGTCACTAGAAAAATATCTTCATTTCCAATAACAAGGCCTCGATCTCTTCTCCTTTCCCATGCTCACCATTGAAATTTTGTGGCTTAATCTTCATAGGCTCACCTTGCAAGATGCTTTCCTCTGGATTTCTCCTTTTCCTCCTAACATGAGACATTCTTGGGCTACTCCCTAGCCCTAAAATTGCACGAGATATTCTAGTGTATTTCCTTGGTGAATGATGGTGCCTGCACATGCTTCTTGAATGCCTATCATTTCCATGATCATACCATTTTCTATGAAATCTTGATGATGACACTTTTCTAGCACAAGTTGATTTCTTGGTGCCAGATTCCTTGTTAACTTTCTTATAAAAAATGTTTAGGATTTGAAGTATCTCTTCCTGAGCCTTCATAATCCTTTCATTATCAACTCTTTATCTATGCACTTCTCTATGCAGAATTCTCATAGTGACAAGCTCTTGCCTATCTCTACTTCCATTTGTCTTCATATCAACATTCCCCATGTTGACGTGGAGACCTTTGATATCTTCCTCATGGCTATAGGATCCATGAGCATCTTACATAACTCTAGTCCTCATATTAGAACCAAATTTTATTTTATGTACCTTTAATTTTGCAATAAATTTCCACGTAATAATTATTGTTAGAACATGCACATCATAAAACATTTCATCCATTCAAATACATATTATTTATTCATCAATTGTATTCCTATCTAAAACAACTTTCCAATGCATGTACTCATCCCTCAATCTATGTTCCGAGAGAAACGTTACAACATTTACATGCTGCAATTTCCACTCTTTTACTACTACATAAATCTAGTTATTAATTTCTAAGAAAATGTTTTTCCCAGTTCAAAATTTTTGTTTAACATCTATCTTCTACTCCTCAATACATTTCCATCAACTATTTGTTTTCTCAAATCCGAGCCCTAATCTGAAAGTTATGGTCCGAGGAAATTTAGATTGTTTTACCCAATTTACCCCTGCATGCTACAAGTGTCATATTTTTCTTCTTGTGCATTTTTAGGTACCCATAACCAAAATATGACTTTAGTGTTGGATTCTAGGAGTCATAATATTTCCATCGACTACTCCTATGCCCCAAGCGGATTTCTAAGCATAGTGTTATGCCCTTAAGAAGTACATATCGTGTCAAAATTTTACACTTACTATTTTGGCTATAACTTTCTCATATGAGCTTCATTTTGTGAACCATTTAGCTCATTGGATAGCTCCCTTTGAGTTCCTTTATTTCACATGCTGAGATACAATTTACCTTGGCACACCTTATCCTCGTGTGTTTTTATTGGATAAAAATGTCGTTTAGGTCCTCAAAAACCCCCGCAAGTTAATGGCCTTCAAAACCCACAATAATTGACATAAAACTTCCTATTTTACTACTGCAATAGCCCTTTAAATTTGAACTATTGATCTTGAATAGTGTGGAATATAAGCTATTTATCTGCACTACATTTGTCATCGATGATCGAAATTATTCCTTGGACGCGCACCACACTTTCCCCGATATGCGATGCGACCATCGACCATAGACCCAGTTCCACGACCATCGATTTGTACAAAACTCTAAATAAACCAATTCGGTCATCGGTTGTTGGTGATATTTGGTGGTAAATGAAAAATACTCACTAATTCTGTCGACGCCTGACCATCGACCCATCGATGATCGATGATCCCCGATGATTGTCCAAAACACTTCCTCAAATTGACCGACCTGACCATTGGTCATTGACCACTTCTAGGTTGATGTGACAACTGCTGATGTGGCATGACATGTGGATGATGACATGGAATGAGATGTCATCCTGAGGTATCAACTTGGGTGACGTGTCATGAGACATGGATGCTGACGTGGAATGACAAACAATTATCCTCTTTTCCCCATCGACATACGACTGATTCTATTGGATGACTTGAACACTTCACTGACTTCGAGAGATGCTCGATAATCAACCTGTCAACCATTGGCAAATTTTCTTATTGTATTCAAAACAGTTCGTTGAATCAATCGATTCATGACCATTGATGCATCGACCATTGAATAATTTTATTGGATCTTGAAAATTCTTCGTTGGATTTGGCTGATGCTTGGACCATCGACCATCATCGATGAGATGTGTCTTCTGACTGAACCAACTCTTCTCCATTTCAGCTGATCTGACCAACGACCATCGACAGTTTCTCTTGGTAAATTCCACACTTAGGAATTTTTGACCAAAAACCATGACGAATCTAAGTTGTCGATCTAATCCATTTCAAAAACCCCTAAAATGAATCTGGGCCATTGATTGGATCTACCTTTCAAAATGGCCAAAATGAATACAGACCTTCGATCTGATTCATTCCCAAAATGTCGAAAATTAATCACGATCATTGATCTACCAAACCTTTCAAACGTTCGATGCCTTATGAATTTTTTAATTAATCACAACAAATCGTGATCATCGATATCGAGATGAAAAGAGATCTCGATCATCGATTCGCCAAACTTCCTGCAACTCTACAACAACCAAATAAAACTCAAAATTTGACAATTCCAATTTGAATTTAGCTTTGCAACTTTATCGCTATACTCCATTAAACTTCTTAAACCATTTGGATTCATTCAAACTTAGATTTTGCACACAAATTTGGGGATTTATCTCTAAATTCTTCATTTTCCCTCCAAATCTGTCACAGACAAAATCCGTGACAATGAATTTCACCAATTTTCTCTTGTTCGATCCCATACAAGAACGGTGTTTGAACCAAAGGATATGAAACCATAATTTAATGTTCCTATCCCAGCCAAGGGACATTACAATGTAGAATACTCATAAAATCAAAATTTTATAGCTAAATAAATTAATTCTTTTACAACTAGTTGTTTTGATGTAGCTTACAACTATGAATTATAACCAGATTTAATTGCTAATTGTTACCATTATTTAGATACATCTAAAAATTTCCAAGATAATTATGAAATGCAACCAACAACTCAAACACAATAGCATATAATCAATCTTATACACATAGTTCATGTACAACATTTATAAACATAAAATAACACATTAACAAGATAAAACACTTATCTTTTAAAATTGTTGTGAAACTAGATACTTGGGACGGACGTTCCACCCAACCATATAATTTTTGTTCCAATCTCAACAAAAAATCACCCCCTAGATGAGGCTAGTAATCCACAAAAGAGGTTGGTCTCCCACAGTCCACTCACAACTCATAAAACTCATAACCCACTGATATCTTCCTACAAATATCCCTACTTTCCACCATCTCTCTTCCTCTTCACTTGGCCAACACAAGGAATGTACCCGTTCATTGATATCAATCTCTCAGGCATCCCATTCATTTATCGGGGTCTCTTTGGCACAAGTAGGAAGGAATCACTTAGTTGGGAACTCAAGGTAACCTAGAAAACCTTGAGTTGTGTTTGATTAAACTGGGGATTATAGTGGGGATATTACACCATGGTTACATCATTGTGGTTGTTGACTATTTCACTATATGAGTAGAGGCATTTCCTAGATTTTCTAATGATGGCACCACAATGACATTATTCATGTTCAATCACATCATAGGATAGTTTGGTATACATAAGATTATTATGATCGACCATGGGTCTCATTCTTGAAAACAAATGATGATTGAACTAGCTTCTAGGTTGGGTTTTTGGCATGAGAACTTGAAACCTTATTATCCTCAAATGAATGGTCAAGTTTAAGCCATCAATTGGGTATTGAAAACCATGATCTGTAGGATGAGAGGGAAGTACAAGACTAATTGGAATTTTATGCTATTTTTAGTATTATGGCCCTACCGTACCTAAACTAAGATTTCCACTGAGTTTACACTATCTCAACTTATTTTTGGCATGGATTCAGTCCTACCAATTGAATGTAAAATCCCAACATTGAAATTATCCATAAATCTCTTGCGCAATACTTCCATCAAGGAATAGCATCTATTGTATTTGGCTCATCTTGTTGTGTAACATCAAGAAGCTGTAATGGCTAATGAGACTCATAAGAAGTGCACCAAAGCCCAATATGACAAAATGGTTTGACATCATGTATTTCTAGAATGTGACCTTTTTTTGGTCTATGATCATAACCATGATATGTTGGGTGTAGTAAGTTCGAACTCCTTTGGTGTGTCCCTTACATTGTGAGATGTGTGTCTCACAAATGAAACTACAAGTTAGTTTACTATGGTTGAAACTCACTCAGAGAGCCTCATGAGAGGTTCTATTTGAAAAATTATTATGCATAGGCCACAAGACCTCATGGTACTGTGTATATAACATATTTGAGCTTGGCGTGGTGTGCATTTTTATTTTATGTGTGTGTTTTTTCTCAATTATATGCTTATCATGCTTCAAGCTTGATTTGTAGATGTCAACATCCACCTATGTCTAAGTAGGCTTTGCAGATGGTGCCAACCATAGTACATAGAACATTTCTTCTATTGTTTGGGTTATTTTGTCTCCCACTAACTAAATGGTGAGTTCAAGGGCCATATGCCTTAGTCTTGCAACCAATAACATTGTAGACTATAGTTCAGTCATTGAACTCTTATTTGAGGCTATTCCTCTTGAATTTTGCAGGTTAGTTTTCATGTTCAACTCCTAGCTCATCATATCTTAATTGAATCATGCCTATCTCATCAAAAGTCCCATGTTTCTTCGCAAAGATTTGAGGGTTCATCTTCTTGAAAGGTATTTTGACTATATTGTTTACCAACACATTCCAAGAAGGTCTAATATATTGGCTAATTATGTTTTAGATTGGCATTTGTTACATTAACTAAGAATCCCATTTAAAAACAAATGCATGTACATATACAGATGGGTTCCATTCACATTATTTAAACACCATACGTTAGAACCAAAACACACACACACACACAAGAGTGTTTTTTAAATCATCCAATCTAAAAAATGGTATAGTATACAAAATCAGACATATGTCCCATCATGATACAATATATGTCAAGCAACAATCCTATCTTTCGAAGTACAAAAAATGAGGACACTATCATATTGTCATCCCAAGGCATAGGTGTCTCATGATAGTGCACTACTGCATGGACTACTCACCTCAACAACCGAAAAAATGGGCAAGGCACACCCACTATATGGAGCTACAATATCTATGTGGCATCATCCATGTGCATTGTGGGGACACCCATAGTCAATTCCTCTAGGTTCCTCTGCACCTCATGAAGGTTATCAACATGATCCTCCTCTTATTTTGATTGTTGCTAGAGGGTTCCTCTATGGCGACGATGGAACCATCCTACTGACCATGCTAGTCCTACATCTATGTCATGAAAATACATCTTGATTAGATACGCTACAACACAACAAAAAGATCCATATTCCAAAAAATGCAAAAACATTTTAAAATTCTCAAAAAATTCATTCATTTTTACTAAGAGGGCCCCATTGAGCCTTGGGGGGTAATTCCAACTATAGGTTATGGTAATAATTGATGCTATCATAAGGAAATTATTCTATCACTATGATCTATTCATTCCACCAATGGAATAAGTCATGTCCAAACTGGCTCACCATTGTAACTCCCCTAATTGGCATCATACAGTGAATCCACGACATCATCTTGGGATCAATGGGCCCTACAAATGTTGCAGATACTTGGAGTCTCGTCTATGGGTATCTCTTTAAGAATAATTAAACTAGAATGGAACCATAACCAATTTTTTTATTTCCATCCTATCTTTCACTTAGTCAACTAATCCTTCATGTTTTCCAATTGACCTAAGCACCAGTCAAACATTGTTATATTAAGACACTCTGGAACATACTAAATTTTCCATTTTGATGCTGTATGTGGGGTTGTCTATCCTGATACTAAAGTAATAGTAAAGAGGATGGTGTGAAGAGGTAGGTCCCTTACATCTTTGATCAATAATTTTTTGCTATTTTTTTTGGACCTAGGATCATAGAAGCCCACAATGTAATCATTGAATGGTTGAGTTTATACACCTAGCCAGCCTGACCGGATCATCGTTGCCCCATGTCATGACAATTTGTTGATGAAGTATATTTCTTGTATCTTAATAATTATGTGTTGATCTCTCACTTTAAATCATTGTTGGTATGATTTCCAAAAGCTCACCAATGCATCCAAAAGCCTCGGTTGAAATCTCATATTTGAGATTCTAAAGAATTTCAAAATCCCACAATTTTGTAAGACTACCAAAGTGTGTTGGTATCAAAAATATATTACATCGTATACCTCATGGTCTCTCTCTTTCAACTCAATCATGGTTGGAAGAGGCTTATAAAAATTTAAGACACATCTTCCATCAACCAAAAAAAAAAAATCTTGGAAATTTGGGGTAAATTTGAGATTTTAGAACATAGTCACACCTGCCATTGGTGATAGGCGAAAATAGTCATGACCTATCCTACTAAAGCATGTAACTAGTCATGTTTGTCCCACTGGCTATGAGAAACCATGTATAGCTGAGTGTTTCAGGGTCTCCCACAATGTCAATTGGCACCCAAAAACTTAAAAAATCCACTTAAAAGAAAATTGGGGATGAAGAATTACCTAGTCCAGCAAAAATTTCATTCCACTAGATGAAACTGTTGCAATCTGATTTGAAATTTCTAGGAGGTAGGAGGTTTTTAACTCAAATTTCAAAATTTATACAAGGTAAATGTGAAAATGACTCATTTTTTACCATAAAAGGGCATTCTTACCTTTTTGGGTTAAATAAAAACATTTTCACGGCTACCAAAAGTAGGTGCCTCTTGGTTATTTAACTTTTGGAGAATTTTATATATTTATTATGAGTTTTTACAACATAATTTTGACAAAAGGGTATAGTTTTTTTATGTTTTGCAGGACATAGTCAAGTTTTTGGCATTTTTGGAAACATCCACCAAACTTGAGGTATGTTTTTTGAACTTGCATATAGGGATAGTTTTTTCCTTTCCATACCATATTGCATTACTAACTATTCATTTTTCCATCACAAATCCTTAGGTTCAATCCTATTAGGTTTTCGTATTATCCCTTCACTTTTTGCATGTTGTAACTTGGACGATAGTGCCTACTCTTCATGGGTGCCATAGTTAGCGCCCTGATTTCCATCCAGTGCCCATGTTGCAATTTCTTGTATCCCCGTGAAACCTTCTTTAGACCCACCATGACTTGAATTTGAACCTCATTCTTCTCTCTTCACCTATATTCTGTCCATATCTCTAGGGGGTTCCCATAATTTTATGTTACTTTATGGTCACACATGCATATTGTTGCTTATGTCTTGGTGCCTACTACTACACTATTGTTTGCTTTAACCCCTCTTACTACCATTTCAATCACACTTGATCTCTTGTCGTTTGCATTAGCTTATCTTTTTTTCGTAACCCTATATCCATGGAGAGAACCGCTACCATGAGTGGAAATCACTTTCCAGTACCATATTGCTTTAATTTTTCCTAGGTTGGTTCAACATGCTAGAACATAGAAGAATGTTGTCGAGCCAATCAGTTTCTCCCGAAAATCTCACTTTTAACTCTTTTTCATTCTCGTTAAACCATGAAAAAGACATCTCATCAAGTAAATGTTTTCCTAATTTTTTTTCTCATAAAAGTATACAATAAAAGATACTATGGAGCACACTTTTGTCTCTCTTTTTCTCTTGTAAAACCATGAAGGAGACACTTAGAAAAAGAGTGAGGATGGTTGTCTACCATTGATCTATATTTTCAAAAGTGGTAGATGCCAGTCATGTCACCCTTGAATATGGAACTTGTTTTCATCTTTGTCTTATAGTTAGGTTAAATATTACTAAAGATCCATACCATTAGGATGATTCATATACTTCTTTGGATGTTTACTCTTCCAATCACTATGGAGAGAAATTCAATGCCTCATGTGTTGTCACACTACATTAGTGGTGTTCTTGAGTCAATTCTACCAAGTCCTCAATGTGTTGTGTTGTATGTTCAAGGAAAGTAAGCCTGAGTACCCCGTCTATTGTTTTGTTAACCATCAAAGTCAACCATACCTGTGTTAGTTATACTTGGTGATTCTATCTCTTCACAACATCGCACGGTGTATGTTTCATGTTGATTGATGGGGGATGCATTACAGACCTATTCCAATGGATCTCTTCCTATCAAATTCAACACATTATCTAGGAGAGGGATCTAGAAACGTTCTACTACCTTGGAGCTTGCATTCCTCAATGACATGTTTTCTATTGATAGATAGTGATTTTACATCATTGACTCCTAATCAATTGATTCTACGACTAGATTGTACTAGGCACCTTAGGGTCAGTTTTCATTATCTATGCGAACCTTGAGGTCCATTTTCATTATACGTGGGTCCTCATACGTATGCTAATGGTATTCATCAATGACTGGTAATGAGACTTTCTACCATGCAACACATCAACTCATTAATCCACACACTATAAAATTGTACCATTGGGATTGGGGTGATGACCTTGGGCCTAGAGCACATCACTCATTCATGCTACCCGTCCCAAGTTGAGATGGAATATATCACTATTATATTAGTACTTTACTAGGGTACTCTCCTTGGTGTTCGATGTCTTATTGATGTATATTGTGAGAAAGATTGACATTGTATTTTCTTTTGGTTATGATATCCTTGATGAAATAGATGCATAGTGTACTTTTCCATGGCCATGGTCTTTCATTTCGCTTCATGTATCTGTAGTGTTTTTTGTTGGCGACCATGCTTTGTCTCTCTTCCAAGCATGTGTATTCCTACCTCGGGGATGATGTATATATGTTTGGTTGACATTTAATTGAGAGTACTCATTGGTTCCTTGACCTATCTCATACTGCCTCACATTTATGGATATTAAAATGTGTGTTGACCATAAGTTCCTCTTCTGACCTCAAGATTAGAAGGAATTAGTTATAGCACTATTTCCACCATAGGGAAAAATAGAGGACCTACTTATCTTTTCATGCTGAGACATAGTCTTCTTCCTTGTATTTCTCATATTTTGAGGGAGGTCATGTTCTACTTTCCTAGCAAGATGTGAGTCATGCAAGATCACTAGCAAGCCACGATTAATTGTGAGTTTCACCACTTGCAACCCCTGACTGCCCATGTAACCTTTGAGATTTGGTGAGTTACAAGGAAATAAACGTTGGGTTAATTGTCGATCTCACATGAGGATCTTGGAAAATTGTACTAAAGTCATATTTCACTAAGTTCTAGAGATGTAGAAGCACCCCATGTCCTCCTCCATTAATTTATTAAAGGAAGATATTTTAAGGGAGGAGGAGAGGAATAATTAGAGGATAAAACTTATGTTATAGGTTTTTAGCCAAGTTATCTTGTAATAACTCTTCATATCAAGTCATTCTTTCCTATGTGAGAGCGAAGGAGGAGCTAGAAAAATGATCAAGGAGAGGCCTCAATCAAGATTCAAGGTAAACCTTGGTGTATGTACTTCTCTACTTATTAATATAGATTTTCATGGATTTTCCCTTTCATTTCTTTCATTTAGTAGATCATAGTAGATCTAACTTAGATTCAACATTCCTATCGCTTTTAGATTATATGTAAGGACAACCACTAAGGAATCATGCTTAAACCATTCTATCTCCTTCTCCTAGCATAATTATGATCAAATATAGTAAATCTAGTGGAATACTTTGTTTTTATCGCCAAATCACATGCAAATATGAGGGAGTGCTCACCTTTCTACATGGGGATTTCTCCATAACACACATGAACTAGTTGGCTCTTAAATGGGAGGAAAACCTTTAACCATATTTTTATGCTGCAATAATTTTAGGCCACCAAAATGTAGATGACTATGCCACAACCAAAAATTATCCAAACATATGGGAAAATGAGACATCATGTCTATCATAATATGTGGCTAGAGGATACAAAACAATTATTTCCCTTAAAAATTACATTAAACTGTTTTTGAGTAAGTTGGACAACACTAATGAGGTTATGTTTCAAACCTCCAACATACTACACATTTGATATGTGCTTTTTTAACCTTGTTTGGTGATAATGTTGACCAATCCTTTTCCCATTTAGAATGATTGAATCTTCTAGATTCTTAATGCAACTTTTATTTCCTGTCAAATAATTACTACACCCATTATCTATAAACCAAATATCATTAGAAGTTTTTGGGTAACATTACAAGTAAGGAATAAAGAGTCTTCATAGTTCTCAAGGGTGTTAGAATAATTTGCTTCTTCTTTAGCCTTTTTCTTCTACATTTATGTGCATAATGACCTAGATTATTTCAGTAAAAGAACTTAACATTGGATTTTCTGTACCTTTGATATAGCTATGAGCTTCTTTTGTTTCTTCCTATTGAGCTATGAGGATTTTTATTTGGCCTCCTTTCTTGTTCTAAACTATCTCTCTTGTCCTCCTTTTCCTTTTGAGCTAGAAACCCAAGATCTCAATGCATTTTCGAAAGAATCATCATTCTTGTTTATTGTGGATTCTTGGGATAGAAAAGATCCCAACAAATGATCTACTCATACTCATAGTTGTGTCAAGTCAAGTCTCCAGACTCTTTAGTGGCTACAACCATTGCATCAAAATTCTTACGCAAGGTTCTAAGAACCTTATCTACCACTTTCTATTCTTGAAGTTCTTCCATTCATTCTTGGTTTACAATGCGCATCAATTAGGTCATGAATTAGTCTGTGTTCACCTTGGTAATGTTGATAACTAGGATGCCCATTTTTTATGAGATAGAGTGTTTTTGCATCCTTCTTCATTTTGAACATTTAAGTGATTCTGCATACCCATGAATTACAAAATCCCACATCCTAACATAATAATGTCCGCATTTTGATTTCCCAAGATTTATAATTCTTCCATGTGAGAATCCTAACTACACCTATGCAAAGCTCCTACTTGAAACCATATTTTTTCTAAAAAGATTCGGCTTCTAAAAAAATAAAGCCATTAATATATTTTTATTAAAGAACTACCAAAAAAATTTGAATCGAATGAATGTCATAGAATTCAATCCAAATCTTAAAAAAGTAAGATTGCCTTCCTTTGGGAAACAAAGAGCTTCTTAGGAACAAATAGTTTAGATATTTTCAACACTTTTAAAGACATATTTTAAAAATACATTCATAGCATAAAGTGCCAATGATACGAAGGATTCACCAATTATTAGTTATTAGTGTTCTTAATAATTATAAATAGATAATTATAAACTTAAACGTTCTATTTTTTAAGTTTTTTTTTACTAAAATTTAGTGATGTAAATTTGGAAAACAAAAAAAATCACCTAAAAACAAAAAAAAATATATATAAAAAATGTAAACTACTACACTAAGTGTGTTATATTAATATAACACACAGTTTGTTATATTAATATACTGAGCCATTTAAAACCTTAAATAACCTCACGGAAATCAATTCTTCTCACGTTCAAACCCTCGCGGGAATCTCTACTCTCAAAACCAGCTGCTGTAGCGAAGGGAACAGAAATGGCAGCAGCTCGGGTATGCAGCTAGAATGGTGGCTCTTCCTTCAGCGATGGTTCTTTGTTCAGTGGACGGTTGGCTGCTTCAGTGGCAGCTTTTCTTGAATTTGATGTACGGAGCACCTTATGCTCTCTCATATCAATTTGATGGAGAGAACACCCTATTACTAACAGCTATTGTCAGAGATTAATCATTTCACTGACTTATGATGGTGGATTGGTGGTCTTGACCCTTTAAGACGTGAGGGTTCACTGTTAAGCGGTGGCCGTCTTAGCCTTTGCAGACCACCAAATACCGTTACTGCCCTGATTTAATTTTTCCTAAGGTCGAAGGGGCAAGTTTTGTTTCTATAAATACTTGAATCATATTGTAATCCATACACAAAGGGTGAGACATGAGCTTGACAACAATTTTTGAATTGAATTTGTCATTCTGTGTTTTATTTTACTGAGTTTGTAAACTCTGTTCATGTTTTTCATTTTTTCAGCATTTTGGAGTTTATTGGTTCAAGTTGCGTGGAGTTCTTTTGTTCTTGCAAATGCCGAAACCCGAAGTGGCCCCATAGCCTGATTGAATTTCGTGGTTTGGTGATTACCATTGTATGTTGTTCATGCATCAAGCATTACCAAACGCCGAAACCCGATATTGGCTGGGCCCGACACCTTTTTCGTGATTTCGCGATTCGGCGTTTGACGTTGTGCGGTGTTTTGCATCGGGAGTTAGTAAACCCCGAAACCCAAAATTGTTGGGCCCACACCCTAATCCCATTTCACAATTCGACATTTCTTATTTCATTTTGTTTGTGTGTCGTGTGTTCGTAAACCCCAAAATCCCGAACCCCAAAACCCCGAAGTTCTGGACCCACAACCTTTTTGCATTTCCAGATTCGGCAAACAACGTGGTCTTTTGTTTTTTGTATTCGGCATTTGTAATCGCCGAAACCCGATTGACCTCCATTTTTCACATTTGGTATCAGAGCCTGCAATTTATCTGGCAATTGCTTAATTCATTGTTGATTATTCCTATTAGTGCTAAAACTTGTATTCTCACATTTTTCTATGTGAAGGCTTATTTAAATTTTGTCAATTTTTATAAATGGTTCCTTCTGGAAGTAGTTCTTCTCAGATTCAGGTTCCTGTACTGAGTGAGAAGTCATATGACTCATTGTATATTCGAATGAGGACGATTTTGCGTTCTCAGGACTTGTGGACTTATGTTATTGATGGTTATGCTAAGCCAGCTGATGCTGCAACAAAATTGGCTCTGTCTAATGTTGACCATGTTTTGCTGAAAGAAAACAGGAAGAAAAATAATAAAGCTCTTGGAGTAATCCAACAAGTATTAAATGAATCCATTTTTATGAAGATTGCTAGTGCTACATCTTCAAAGATGGCTTGGGACATTCTTGAAACCTATTATCAAGGGGTGTCCAAGGTGAAGACAGTCAAGTTGTAGAACTTGAGAAGGGATTTCAAAAATCTGAAGATGAAGGATAACTTAAGTGTTGATACTTTCATGACTCAAGTAATGAGTGTTGTGAACCAGCTCAGGCAGTATGGAGATGATGTTGAGAATAAAAGAGTTATTGAGAAAGTGTTGAGAAGTTTGCCCAAGAAGTTTGAGCCTATTGTTGTTCCCATAGAGGAATTTAAAGATTTAAGTTTAATGCAAATTGATGAGTTAATTGGTTCTCTTGTTGCTCATGAATCTAGGATATTCAGATATGAAGATGGATCATTGGAGCATGCTTTCAAATCCCAACTCCATGTTACCAGAGGCAGAAGCAGGGGAAGATTTCATACTTGTGGAAGAGGAGGTCGATTTTCTGGCCCAAGGGACAACATACCTGAATCAGAGTCTGAGCAGAAGCCCCAACAGAATCCTCCTAATTTAAGAGGGAGCAACAACAAACCCTGGCAGCAAGAAAATCAGAGGTATGATAAATCCAAAGTGCAATGTTATTATTGTAAAAAGTTTGGGCATTTTGCTAACAAATGTTGGAAGAAATAGGCAGATGCTGGAAAACACTTTGCACATATCACAAATGAGTCTGAGGATCATCAAAATATTGTGTTTTTGACCTGTAACGTCACTCAGGAATGTGCAAATGATATTTGGTTTTTGGATAGTGGTTGCAGCAACCGCATGACTGGTAATAAGAACTTATTTTCTTCCATTGATAATAGTATCTAGTCTGAAGTCAAACTGGGAAATGACTGTAAGGTTACAGTTAATGGTAAAGGTGTAGTTCTAGTTTACACTAAGAACAATCAGAGAAGAAATATTGATGATGTTTATTTTGTGCCTGGTTTAAAATGCAATCTTATCAGTGTTGGACAAGTGATGGAGAAAAAGTACAGAGTGTTCTTCAAGAACAAGGTTTGTAAAATCTATGATAAATTTCCCAACAAACAGTTGATTGCAAAAGTAGAGATGACCAAGAATAGGATGTTTTCACTTATTATGAAAAATGATTTGAGTGGTTATTTGAATGTTTATAAAGTTGGAACTTCAGATGAATCTTGGTTATGGCATTTGAGACATGGTCATTTACATTTTGGTGGCTTAGATCTGTTACAGAAGAAGCAGATGGTAAAGGGGTTGTCCTGTATTCAGCAACCTACAAGCTCTTGTGAGAGTTGCATCCTCGGGAAGCATCATAGAGAGAAATTTGTTTCAGGTGTTTCCTACAGAGAAAAAGCTCCATTGGAAATTGTCCACACAGATTTATGTGGACCTATGCAAACACCTTCTTTGAATGGTTGTGTTTATTTTATGACTTTCATTGATGATTTTAGTAGGAGGACTTGGTTGTATTTGCTGAAGCAAAAATCTGAAGCCTTTGAATTTTTTAAGATGTTTAAGTCTATCATTGAGAATGAGAGTGGTTGAACCATTAATATCCTCAGGTCTGACAAAGGAGGTGAGTATAAATTGAATGAATTCATTGAATTTTGTGATCTTCATGGAATTAAAAGGCAATTTACTGCTTGATATACTCCACAGCAGAATGGAGTGGCTGAAAGGAAGAATCAGACCATAATGGATATGGGTCGAAGCATGTTGAAAGAGAAGCATCTTTGAAATGAATATTGGGGAGATGCGGTTCTTTGATTTGTTTTTATATTGAATATAAGTCCGACCAAGACCGTGAGGGAACGTGTACCTCAGGAAGCTTGGGATGGTAAGTCTTGCAATGTTTCTCATTTCAGAATTTTTGGATGTGTTGCATTTGCGCATGTTCCTACAGAAATGAGGAAAAAGTTGGATGACAGAAGTGAGAGATGTATCTTTGTTGGATACAGTGAAGAATTTAGGGCATATAAACTCCACAATCCCATCACCCAGAAATATGTAATCAACAAAGATGTTCAGTTTAAAGAAGATGAAGCCTGGGATGGAAGTATTGACAAATCAATTTCAGAGGGAGCTATGTTACCCCGTGAAGATGATGATGGAGCTGAGTAGAGTGAAGAAGATGGACAGATGGTTCCACATGCACATACGCCTGCAACAAGAAGTCCAACAAGGCTAACACCAAATTTCAACCCATCTCAATTTAGGACGCCAAGAACTCATGAGCGTGGTGAGCCATCTCGACATGGTGGACATCAAACAGATTCACAGGTAAGCAGTGGATCAGATCCTACTTTAGCTTCATTGAAAAACAGATTTAAAGGACAAAAAACTAGAAGTTTAAGAGAATTATATGATCATAATGAAGAGGTAGATCAGATTTCAAATTTTGTATTTATAACTTATGATCCTATAAGTTATGATGAAGCTGCTAAAGAAGATGTCTGGATAAAAGCAATGGATGAGGGGATTGATTCCATTGAAAGGAATAACACTTGAGATCTTGTCAATTTACCTGAAGGCAAGAAAAGTATTGGTGTTATGTGGGTTTTTAAGACTAAGCTAAATGCATAAGGTGATATTGAGAAGTACAAGGCAAGACTTGTAGCTCAGGGGTTTAGTCAACAACCCAGTATTGATTACAATAAAACCTTTGCTCCTGTAGCAAGGATTGACACAGTAAGGATGGTCTTAGCTATTGCAGTGAAGAATAGATGGATCATGCATTAGATGGACGTCAAGTCTACATTTTTAAATGGATATTTGGAAGAAGTTTATGTAAGACAACCTCTGGGTTATGAGATTGATAAACATAGAGATAAGGTTTACAAGTTAATGAAAGCTTTATATGGATTGAAGCAGGCATCCATAGTTTGGTCTAGGAAGATTGATGAATACCTAATTAGTGTTGGATTCAATAGAAGTCCAAGTGAACCAACTATGTATACAAAGGTAGACCAGAAAGGTAAAATTTTGATTGCCTCTTTGTATGTTGATGACCTAATTTTTACTGGAGATCTATCTGTAGATGATTTTAAAAATGCCATGAAAACAGAGTTTGAGATGACTAATTTAGGTTTGATGAAATTTTTTCTTGGAATTGAAGTGGATCAATCTAATGATGGTATTTTCATTTGTCAAACTAACTATGCAAATGAAGTGCTGAAAAGATTTAGAATGTTGAATTGCAAGCCAGCTGCAACACCAATGACAACTGATGTTAAATTGAGCAAGCATGATGAAGGATCATATGTTGATCCAACCTTGTATAAAAGGCTCGTTGGAAGCCTTATGTACTTAACATCAACTAGACCTGACATTATGTTTGTTGTGAGTTTGATTTCCAGATTCATGGAGACTCCGAAGAGTACTCATTGGGAAGCAGGAAAGAGGATCCTGAGATATGTTGCTGGAACAACCAATTTTGGTATCCGATACACATCAAGCTTAAACTTTGAGCTGATCGGATATACTGATAGTGATTTTGCAGGTTCCATTGATGTCAGGAAAAACACATCTGGGTATATTTTTAGTCTTGGATCTAGAGCAGTGGCATGGGCATCAAAGAAATAGCCCATTGTGACTCTATCTTCCATTGAGGCAGAGTATGTTGCAACAGTTGCAGCTGCATGTCAAGCTGTATGGATGAGAAGGGTCTTGAATGAATTGTTGCATAACCAGAATGATGCAACCAAGATTGTCTGTGACAGTAAATTTGCCATTGCATTGTCAAGGAATCATGTTTTTCACAAACAAAGTAAGCACATTGATAGAAGGTATCATTTAATTGGAGAGCTCGTAACTGGTAAGGAGTTTTTTGTTCAGTTCTGCAGATCTGAAGAACAATTTGTAGACATTTTCACGAAGCCTTTGGGAAATGAATTGTTTAAAAAACATAGAAGTAATATTGGGGTTTGCACGTTGTAATGCATTGTTTACAACAATTTTGTTTTACATGTTTTAGTTTGTTTTTGCCTGAAATGATTAAGAGGGAGTATGTGAGAGATTAATCATTTCACCGCCTTATGACGACGGATCGATGGTCGTCTTGACCCTTCAAGACGTGAGGGTTCATTGTCAAGAGGTGGATGCCTTAGCCTTTGCAGGCCACCAAATACCATCACTGCCCTGATTTAATTTTTCCTAAGGTCGAAGGGGCAAGTTTTGTTCCTATAAATACTTGAATCATATTGTAATCCATAAATAGAGGGTGATACATGAGCCTGGCAACAATTTTTGAATTGAATTTGTCACTCTGTGTTTTATTTTACTCAGTTTGTAAACTTTGTTCATGTTTTTCATTTTTTCGACATTTCAGAGTTTATTGGTTCAAGTTGCATGGAGTTCTTTTGTTCTTGGAAATGCCGAAACCTAAAGTGGCCCCACAGCCTGATTGAATTTCGTGGTTCGACGATTACCGTTGTATGTTGTTCATGCATCAAGCATTACCAAACACTGAAACCCGATATTGGCTGGGCCCCACACCTTTTTCGTGATTTCGTGATTTGGCGTTTGACGTTGTGTGGTGTTTTGCATCGGAAGTTAGTAAACCCTGAACCCAAAATTGTTGGGCCCACACCCTAATCGCATTTCGCAATTCGACATTTCTTATTTCATTTTGTTTGTGCGTCGTCTGTTCGTAAACCCCGAAATCCTGAACCCCGAAACCCCAAAGTGCTAGGCCCACAACCTTTTCGCATTTCAGGATTTGGCAAATAGGGTGGTCTTTTGTTTTTTGTATTCGGCGTTTGTAATCACCAAAACCCGATTGACCTCCGTTTTTCATAGCTATAAGTGTAGAAACTCAAATAAACACACAAACCATTTAGTTTATAAATTTAGATACGTGCATTTTTCATTAAAGAGATACAAATAAGCATAATTTCTTGTAGAGAAATAGTAGGATAATTTAAGAAATAAATTTAGAGATAGTTTTTGTAAAAACTCAAATAAACGCACAAACCAATTAGGTGATAATTTACGAAATAACTTTAGAGATAGTTTTAATAACAAATAAACACACAAACCAATTAGCTCATAAATTTAGATACTTGCATTTTTTCATTAAAGAGATATAAATATTCATTATTTCTTGTAGAGAAATAGTAGGATAATTTAAAAAATAACTTGAGAGTTAGTTTTAGTAATAATAGAAAATATATGTTTACTAGTAGTCTAAACATTCTATTTGTTGTCTTATATATTTTTTATCAATTTTGATTAGAAATTGTTGGAACTGTAAATTTTGAATTTTGACTGGTTAATTAAATCTATATATATTTTGAGTGTTTTGGAATGAATTTATTTATACATTAAAAATGCAATTTAAACAATAGAAAATAGGGATTTTACCAAAATCTATATCATTTAGATAATTTTTTTTACCAAACTCTATATAGTTTAGATAAAAAATTCAAAAAATATAAAATTCTAAATAATATTCCACTGAAAACTTTATTGGTTAGCATGAGTAATAATATTCAGCTTGAAACTCTATTGATTATTGATTCAACTGGAAATTATATTGATTACCATGAGTAATAATATTCAACTTGGAACTCTATTGATTAACAGGAGTAATAGTATTCTAACAAATGTAATTCACTTTTAGAGATTTTCTATTTAATGTGTTCAGTGTTCTTTCACACCTTAGTGTCCTTAGTGTTATTGATAATGTCAATTTCTATAGATTGTGGGTTATTTTGGACAGGATTTGGCTAAGTCAATTTAGGTCCATTTTCTTGAATTATAAATTTAGTTGGTAACTTGATGCATAAATAGATTCAGTTTGTTGAAAATCCCTGAATATAAACTTAGCTACTCAAATCTGCAGATGCAACTATTCATCACCAGATTTAGACAAAATCAACATAAAAAAGTGACCGATAAACCCCAAACTGCTTCAAATTTTCTCAAAATCATCTAACTGCGAGATCACTACAACAATGATTTTAAATACTACAAAAATCTTGAACCTATACTATCCATAGCAGCGGAGTAATTGCCGACGTTTGTGAAGTAGTGTGGCGGAGGGCGGTGACCAGGAGGCTATTACGCGAAAGGTACAGCCGTAGTAGATGCACTGACAAAGAGCAGGCAACCTACCTATTCATATAAGCCTAGTATAAACAGCCAAGGCGTTTCTTCACGGGAGGAATTATAATGCCCTGATAAAATTTCAGTGTTTCCTGAGAGGACAGCCATGATGCTGCTCGGCTGAAGAAAGGGGATAAGCAGAACCTGTTCAGATATGGGAGATATTTGAGGGCATATGTACATAGCTCGCCTTAATATTTTGATAAAACTTCAGTACTAAAAACAAAACAAACACTACCGTAAGACAGGAGTTTAAATGCTTTGAAAGAGCTGCTGGCTGCTGCTTCCTTCCCATGGACCGAGGAAGGTTAAACAACAAAAAGTATTAATAAAAAACGGTCTTTCTTGTAACTAAAATCCAAAAGAATTAATTAAATCGTTCTCTCGTTCTGTGTGCACAGCCTGTAATATGTTCCGTGTTCTGGACTCCCTTTGTCTTCCAATGATATGAGCTGTTCCATCACACAACATTACAAAATAGCAGTGTGGATCACGATATAAACACCTCCTTGGTTGGAATCATTCCCCACAATTCTTTCTGTCTGTTGCGACATATTCACAAGGTATATACTGAATATATATATATCATATTCAGCTTTTGGGTCGGTGTATACTGATATCTATCAGCTTTCAGATCAATGTTCTTAAGATGATGATGCGAACGACGATTAGTAAGGCTTCTCATTCAGATATCGTCCACCTTCAGTCTGTTTTTCATTTTATTACAACGTTCTTAAATTTGTCTACTTGCTGTTCTCAAGTATGGCTGCTAGCAGAATCCTGGGTCTATTGATTAATTCAACAGAGATAATGATTTTGGTAGTTTGTTTTGATTACTGATCATGACCATTGCATTGCAGACGTTGATAGGGTTTACTTAAAAGAGGCTCTGGGGGACGTCTCCTACATTGATAAGGAATACAATGCTGTTTTAAGAGTTTATCCTTTCCGAGAATGCCAATGCCTCGTGACGAGAAATTTGAAATTACAAGGCATTCGACCACTGATTTCAGCCATCATGAGCAGTGCTGCCAGTGCTGTTACATAGGTTTTCAGTTGGTGCTATCCTACCTGAGCTTATTGTAATTTGTCTAATCGCACAAACTCTCCTTCTCAATCCGTTGTTATCATCTGGCTGAATTTCTTTCCTTCTTCCACCCTTCCACATAATATTTTTTAATTCACCGTGTATATCTGCTAGTCTCCGCCAAGATTTCTTCATCTTGTAAGGCAGTTTCTTGACCTTGCAAGGCTTTCTCACTTCTTCTATGGTTTCCTGGGCATCTTCCGCAAGTTGTTGTCCCATTGCCAGGAAGAGCAGACTTCTCCATCCTTCCACATTCTCCATGGCTGTATATTCCTCCTGAGCTTAGAATGTAATAATCAAATTTCGAAGAAATGTATAACAGGTAACATAGCATTGATCATTTCAAGTGCTCAGATCTATGCCTTTTTCGACTGTCATAATCATTATTTGAGTATTCAATATTTGTCTATTTAAAACTATATTACAGAGATTATCTGTAATATTTCATATGTGCAAACTATTTCATATTTCAATATTTGTCTATTTAAAACTACATTACAGAGATTATCTGTAATATTACAGAGATGAAACTTGGTAATATTTTTGTACTTTTTATTTAGAAAGGGATAAAATAATTTCAAATTGATATCTAGAGTTAGAATATTTAAAACTATATTATAGAGATTATCTGTAATATTTCATATGTGCAAACTACTTGGAAAATCCGAGAGATGAAACTTGGTAATATTTTTGTAATTTTTATTGAGAAAGGGATAAAATAATTTCAAATTGAGATCTAGAGTTAGAATAAATCTATGAAGTGTAACATACAATCGATTCTGAAAATCTCAGAACTGTTACTTGCGATTCAAATGCTATTTCTAACCTATATTTTTTTTACTTTTATAAGAAATTGGATAAGAAATATAAACATGAAACAAACTTGGAGTTAAACGTGAATTAAGTTTGGCCTTAAAGGATTCTATGGTAACGGATATCTTGATTTTTTTTTTCCTGTTCAGCCACTAACACACCCAGATTTAAAACGTAACGTGGTTGTGGTTACTGTATATTGATATTTTATATGGCAGTAGCTGAAAAATTGTTGGGTTTGTATATTTGAGTGATTATTTCTGTAAAATCTGAGTGTTTTGGGAGTTTTTCAGCATACTGAATCCATTTCTGCATTCAGAAATGGATTTTGAACAACAAAAAATAGTGATTTGTGTAAATTTGTATCACCAGATTCATAAAGAAAAAATCATTTTGTAGAACAGCTAGCCAAAGCTATTTATTAGGCCGAAAGGCCTACACCTATTGACAATGGGCACATTTAATAGGTTTTTAGTTCTTAATACTTTTTCTATGGACTAGATTAAATATGCCTAAAATATTCTTAGTCATCACAATAAATGAATGGCTCTGATTTCATCCATTAACTTCGTAGCTGTTATAAAGACATCCTTTTATATGTTTACTTTTTTACATTTACCTAATCGTGTTTAAAAATTACTGTGTTCACTAACTTATTGCCACGTCTACCTGATTAAAAAATATTAAGATATTCACACAGAGTAGTAAGATCTTGACGTTTCATGTTTCTGCTGACTGATGTTTGGTGACCGCCTTTTTGTGCTGGCATCACCAGAGGTCGCCAATCGTGACCGAGTTTAACAACCGTAAGCCGCCTTTCGACGTTCACCAGCCACGAGTTAATGGCTGTGCTAGTATATAGGTAATGTTAAAACTTAAAGTGAACAGAAAATGTTATTTGGTTATAAAAGCTATTGAAAATCTTTTTAAACGAATGTTCAGATGCACACAGATGACATTCTGTGCAGGAAAACGAACGTCCAGATGCACCCAGATGACATTCTGTGCAGGAAAACAAACAAATGGAAAGCTTCTATGCCATTTAGGACTATGTGATTAATCTGTATGGCTTCTAATCTGAAACTGTTAAATTGAAGAATCTGACACTCATACCTACTCTTGGTTACGGAAACTTAATTTAAAGATAGTTTAATCCTCTGAAAGTGAAGAATAAATCTACAGCAAAATCATTATTGAAGGTACAGCGTTTATTTCTTTGGGTTTATGTAGAAAGAGACTCATAAATAAATCACTAAAGGCACCCATTTCAAATTATTTTAGGGATAGTATTACAGATTTTATTTTATTCAATAACAAATTATCATCACTTATAAATGGAGTGATTCTTTAAAAACCTATGTACTCCACTATTTAAGTGGAGTGCTGAAAATGGAGTGGTTCTTTTATAAAATATGTAGTGCACTATTGATTCCCAAGTGCCCAATAGGTCGAACTTCGGAGTGATAGGGATTATAAAATATTTATCAATAGTAGTATGAGAGATCATATCTCATGATAGCCATAAAATGGAGATTACTGATGAAGGCAATGGAGAACTGGCCGGCAATATTTTAGGTAAAGAGAAATTCGAAGAAACACTGAACTAAATTTACACTCCCCAAATAATACTGAGAGCTGGATGTTCTTACCCTTATAAGTGAACCCACTAGTGTCTCTGGTATTCCATTCTTCCATCAATTTGTCCACCACATCTCCTATTAGGAGATTGTTCGAATAATAGTATGCCAGACATCCTGTAACATCGGCGGGGATGTAATGTTATCCACACAACGATTCCATTCACGGCTGGATGAGAAAATCCTTCGTGCGATACCTGTTCCAAGTACTCTCCCATTCAACGTAATTAGTTCAGTGTAGGTTTCTTCCATTACATATCTTATAATTTTTTTTTTAATTAGGAGGCTCGCAAACCTGTTTTGTTTGGCTTCTTCGATTACATATTGTATGGAAAGTTATGAAGGCCACTCTGCAAGTTTTCTAGTCTGTGACCTCTAAGTTTACTCAAACTCATTTTTAAATATTTTGTGTGTTCACAATTTCATATGTATTTCTGACTTTATATGATAAGAATAACACTTTATGTGTGAAGAAATCGTTTCATTAATTGTTTTATCACAACCCGCAGTAAATCAAGTAGTTTTCTTATGGTAAGTCCTGAGTGTTCAACTACGAAGTTTGTGGCGCGCACAGTTTCCTTGTGGGCTGTAGATCCGAGATTTCGTATCGCTACCAGGTTGATCAAGAACAAGTTCACAACAGGTTGATCACATAAGGTTCTATCGAACAAGTTTATGAGAGAAACAACTCTGTTCAAAGGTGAAATATGGTTTTTACTTTACATTTGCAACCTCCCACTTTTATATGAAAGAATTATAAGTTATAGTCCTTGACCATGAAGGAATTATTTCGGGGTCAATATGTATGGGAGATAGTCGAGAATGGTTATGTGGAACCAACATATCATGGAGTGTACAATGCCCTCACACAAGATGAGAAGGATGTTTTGAAAGATGAAAGTAAGAAGAATGGAAACATGATGTTTTACATACATCAAGTCCTGCATGAGAGCATACTCCCAAGAGTTGTATGAGCAAAGCAAGCCAACATATTAAAAACCTTTTATCAAGGTATAGACAAAGTCAAGACTTCAAAACTAAAAATTCTTAGAAGAGATGTTGAAACTGTATCAATGAAAGAAATAGATTCAATAGATTCCTTTTATACCCATATCATTGGCCTCATAAATTAGATTAAGTCTCATGGAGAAACCATGGAAGACAAAAAAGTTGTTGAGAAGGTACTTAAGAGTCTTCCTCCTATGTTTGATACCCTTCTTGTGATGAGAACAAAGACTAGTTAGTTTAGTCTAGATGAATTACAAACTTCCCTCATTAATCATGAACACAAATGAAATAGGTCAAACATGTCATTAGAGAATGCATTTTCCGTGTAGTCATTTATAAGCAGTGGAAGAGGAAATGGGAGAGCTAACTCTAAAAGTAGAGGAAGAAGTTCTGTCAGAGGTGGATGGAGTAGAAGTCCTGGAGATACTTGTGGAAGAGGATAAAGTCAAAATAATAGTCACCCAAGTGGTCATAGAACTGATAAATAAAAGATTCACTGCCATTACTTACTGTAAAAAGTATGGACATTATGCATATGAATGGAGGAAGAGACAGTATAATCAGAACAAACAAGGTCAAGTTTATTCACACACTGCAAATAGTCCCTCCAATCCTATGTTTATGGCACTCGCTGAGGCAATGCCTATATTCTCACCACTTGAATGCAATGTTGCTCAAGAAATTTCCCGTGACATATGGTATTTAGATTCAGGCTGCAGTAAGCACATGACAGGAAACATAGAATTGTTTTCTAGTTTGGATAAGTCAGTCCAAACCAAGGTTACACTTAGAACATATATCCAAGTCACTGTCTTAGGAAAAGAGAGTATAAACATTTTAACTAAGCAAGGAGAACAAAAATTTATGCCTCATGTATATTATGTTTCTGGTTTGAAGCATATTTTGATGAGCACATGACAATTGTTACAAAAAGGATACATAATATATATGGAAGATAATCACCATGTGATTATTGACATATATCCAAGCAATCAACTTATTGAAAGAATTTGCATGACAAGCAACATAATGTTCCCATTGACATTGAATCCAACCATGAAGAAAAATACAACGTAGTTGTTGGTAAATAAAAATATGTGCAGTTAGACACTGCATTTACAGCAGAAACTGCATGCAGTTCCAATGAAGAAAACAATGTGCGCAATATCAAGAAAGGAGAAAGTGGCACAGAGATGTAAACATCATTTCAATCTTAAGTGTAGGATGATTCCTCGCTATGGCATTTTAGGTTTGGACATTTGAACTTGGAGGCTTGAAGTTGCTACACATAAAGGATACGGTAAAAGATTTACCACTCATTGAAAAACTAGAAAGAATATGTGCAGGCAGCAGTTTTTGAAACCATCATGGAGAGTCATTTCGAGTTGGCAAGTCATAAAGAGAAAATGCTCCACTGGAAATAGTACATTCAGACATTTGTGGACCAATGAAAACTCCATCTATAGGAGGAAGTCCTTATTTTCTTACATTCATTGATTATTTCTCAAGAAAAACATGGATTTATTTCCTAAACCATAAATCTGACGCATTGGGTTATTTTCAAGAGTTTAAATCACTTGTGGAGAAGCAAAGTGGTTATTACATCAAGTGTATAAGAACCAATAGAGGAGGAGAATACATTTCAAGAAAATTTCATAACTTTTGTAAAGTTCATGGAATCTATAAACAATTTACAATGCGATATATACCACAACAGAATGATGTCGTAGAGAGAAAGAACATAACCATCATGGAAATGGCACACAATATGAGGCAGAAATTTTTCAAATGAGTATCAGGCTAAGGCAATAGAAACTGCAATATACATCATGAACAAATGTCCGACAAAGAGTGTGAAGAATAGAATTCCTCAAGAATCCTGGACATGTATGAAGCATAATGCATACACACATGTTCTAAATGAGATGAGAAAGAATCTAGAGAACAAAGGACAAAAATGTATATTTGTTGGGTATTCTAAAGAAACAAAAGGATACAAGTTGTATGGCCCTGTCACAAGAAAAGTCATAATCAACCGCGATGTTCAGTTCTTGGAGAATGAATCATGGGATGTAAGCACAACAAAGATAGTTAGGATTATTAATGCCATTGAGCATGATGACACATAATAAGAGGTGGTTCAAATACCATGTACAAGTCAGTGCGCAGAGTTCCTTATAAAACTACGATGCAAAACGTAACACAAACAAATCCAATGAGATCACCAGGTGTGTAGTCTACACCTAGAGCGCAACAAACACTAGCAAGCAGTTAGTTCTACATCACCAAATCCAACATTAGCAAGTTTGTTACCAAGAAAGACAAGAAGTCTACGCAAAATCTATAATGAGGACACAACAAATTTATTTTCTATTTTTGTTGTGTTTTCACAAATAGATGATCCATTAACTTTTGAAGAAGCTATCAAAGATGATGTATGGGAACAAGCCATGGATGAAGAAATCATATGCATAGAGAACAATCACACATGTAAATTGGTAGATGTACTTGAAGACAAGG
Source organism: Picea engelmannii (assembly GCA_009831015.1). NCBI lineage: Eukaryota > Viridiplantae > Streptophyta > Pinopsida > Pinales > Pinaceae > Picea > Picea engelmannii. The sequence goes on from ML777141.1 coordinate 105,755, forward strand.
ATGTGATAAGTGTCAAGTGGATTTATAAGACCAAGCAAGATGCAGAAGGAAATGTGCAAAATCACAAGGCAGGGTTAGTTGCAAGAGGTTTTACACAACAACCTGGAATTGATTTCAATGAAACATTTGCACCAGTTGCACACATGGACATAGTGAGAACTATGTTAGCCATTGTTGTGAAAAATAGATGGCCACTCTATCAAATGGATGTAAAGTCGACATTTTTAAATGGACACTTAGAAGAAGAAGTATATGTGGAACAACCACAAGGCTATGATGTTCCAGGACAAGAAGACAAAGTGTATAGATTGAAGAAAGCACTGTATGTCTTAAAGCAAACTCCCATAGCTTGGTACAGTCGCATATATTCCTATCTCACATAGAATGGATTTCAGAGAAGTGAATGTGAGCCAACACTGTACATCAAAGAAAATCAACGAGGAAACATGTTAATTGTTTGCTTATATGTAGATGATTTGATTTTTACAAGTGATTTTGGCATAGAAGAATTTAAGTCAGTCATGAAGGATGAATTTGAAATGACCGATTTAGGGCTTATGAGATAGTTTTTCAGTATTGAAGTTCACGAGTCCAAAACTGATATATTTATCTCACAATCTAAGTATGAAGATGAAATTATGAAAATAATCAATATGATAAATTCAAAAGCAACCCCAACACATGTCATAACCTGATTGAAGTTAAGTAAGGAATATAGAGGGTCCAAGTTGCATCCCACACTATTTAAAAGACTGATAGACAGTCTTATTTATATAACAACAACAAGACATAATATTATATATGGAGTGAGCCTGATTTCAAGGATCATTGAAACTCCAAAGGAATCACACTCGATGGAAAAAAAGAGAATACTGAGATATGTGAATGGAATAAAATATTTTGGCATTTTGTATCCTACTTCAGAAGATTTCAGACTTATTGGATACACTCACAGTGATTGTGGAGGAAACAAAGATGACAGGAAAAGTATGTCTCGGTACACATTTCATTTTGGAACAGGTATGTTATCACAGGCATCAAGGAAGAAAGCCATAGTGACTCTTTCATCAGTAGAATCAGAGTACGTTGCATCTACAAGCGCAACTTATCAAACAATTTGGATGAGAAGAATGCTAAAATATTTTTTGCAGGAACGACATGAACCAACAACAATATTTTGTGACAACAATTCAACCATCATGTTATACAAGATTCATGTGTTTCATAAGAAAACCAAGCACATTGATACAGGGTATCATTTTATCAGAGAATTAGTGAATAACAAAGAAATTTGTTTAGAATTTTGTAGGTCTAAAGAACAAGTCGTAGATATTTTCAAAAATGTTTTAGCAAGAGATGCATTTCAACATCTATGCAGTAATTTGGGAGTCTTCGTAGTAGCATATGAATGAAGGTTCATGTAAATTCAAATTTTGATGTAAATTTTGTAATCTCGTCTACTTATAATTAAGTGGGAGTGTTGGAAATAGTAATTACAAGTTGGTGATCTTTACGTCTCCACCAATTTTTTAGTCACTGAGTCAGTTAGTCAGTCTGTAAGATTTTTAGTTCGTGAGCTCTACGTTTACTCAAACTTAGTTTTTTCAGTTGGCAAGAAGGGGAGTTATTTAGTGAAGTCGATCTTATCTTTCTCGAGCTCTTTTAAGTAGATAGAAGTCAATAGTATTTATTGACTCCTTTAATTTTTTTGTCAATTTTTCTTCTACAAGAAGTCTCAGTCTTATCTATATATGTATGAGTCTATAGGAAATCAAATACATAGAACAAAGAGTGATAGACACAATGCATAGAAGCATCAATAATAGTTGAAGGTAGTCGAAGTAGTATGAGAGAACAAGCTCTGTGTATGTTTTGTAAGTTTTAGAAGTCCAAGAATTCATTGGATCTGAAGCTCGACTCAGTATTGTATTTTGTATTAGCGTGTAGTGCCAAAGTTATTAATATTAAGTATTTTGTGTGTTCACAATTTCATGTCTATTTTTTAGTTTATATGCTAAGTATAGAAGTGTGTTGTTTATGTGTGAAGAAATCATTTAATTAATTGGTTTATCACAACACGCAGTAAATCAGGTAGGTTTCTCACTACGTTGTAAGTCCTGAGTGTTCAACAACCAAGTTTGTGGCGCGTAATATTTTGTCACTGTGTTGCACATAGTTTCCTTGCATGCTATAGATCCCAATTTTTTTTGGTTCCCTGTATTTGTAACATCTATTTCTCAAATGTTCCTGTATATGGAAGATTGGTAGAAAGCATTTTTTTCAAATGGTAGAAGCCATGTTTTTAAAAGAAAAATCTCGTTGGGAGACTAAACGATGCTATCCATCACTATATATATCCTATCCATTACTATAGATGGTAGTTTTAGTAAATGCATATGTATGGATTAGAGTAACTTTCTGACATGGATATATTAGTGCCATCATCCAAGATATTGGAATCGTAAATTAGTAGATTAGATCATATTAAAGTCCCTCGCCGAACTAAGTTGAACGAAGAACTTGTTCGCATAAAAGTAATCCATACAAAGCACCATTAAGAACCATGAAATTCCAATTTATCTAATGGTAATTAGGATTTGGGAAATTGAGTTCCAACATGATTTCATCCATGAACCATGAAAGACTAATACCATGGGTTATTATGCATACTTTCACGTACCCATAGTGTTCCTTACAATAGTGTTATAACCGTAAATTGTACCACACATACTTACCTGGAATCAGGCCAACTCATATCCCTTATTTTCCAAAACACTGCTGAACAAATCTTTGAAAATCCTCTTGAATAAAGGCCCACGTGCCGTAACTCATTACTTCATGCGTGTACACACTGGCTGACCCAAAACAGCCCGTGTGGCCCGACAAAAGCATGAAAAAAGGAAAGTTGTCGATGGAACAAAAAGCTATGGGTGAGTTAACTGAAACTCCTAGCCATGCATGGTCAAGGGTTCGTCCAAATACCTAGCTCCTTCTATCCTATAAAAGAAGGGGTAGGGGTACCATTTGGAAAATGAAGGATATAGCAAAGAAACTCTGCCCATTTACGTATTCCATTGTCCCAACCCTTTAGCCTTTCCTAATGCCAAAGGAGATTTAAAGCAAAGCAGTTGAAGGATAGAAGAAGAGGAGCCTAGGATCAGGTTCAAGGAGCAGTGGCCGGTCTCAGCTTTTGTAAAGTTGACTCATGTTAATTAATAAAGAGAATGCTTTCCCCGTCCCAATTCATGAACTTTTTATGGTTTGATTAGTTTATGTTTGATTTGTAACCCGTGAGTATATAAGTGGTATGCATGCATAGTTGTTTCTTGTCTTGAATGCAGGTCA
>ML777141.1:134590-171758 GCA_009831015.1 Picea engelmannii
GTCCAATTCAGGGAGACTAGTTTGAGTTTGGAACTTAGTTCCAATAACTTTATTTAAGAAGGAAACATGAAAAAATGGATGGAGCTTCAACTGACTCGGTAGAGCTAAATGATAGGCCACCCATCCCACATGCTTGATTCCTATATAAGGACCATAGAATTTGGGTGCAAGTTTCTGACAGTATTGAGCTTTGAGTGAAGTCTTATGATAAGGTTGTAGATGAAGAAATACTTGGTCCCCTTCAAAAAAATGGCATTCGGAATGACCTTGATCAACATGTTGCTTCATGCAATCCTGAGCCATGACCAAATTGTCTTTGAGGACACAAATAATAACCTCACAGATGTTAATAAATTTTTCAACCTCCTTAACCTTCGAGACTCATATAATATAGGAGAGAACTAATGGGGTATTTTGGAAATTGAGTGCTTCAAAAGGAGTCATGCGAGTAGATGTATGGTAAGATGTGTTGTACCACCATTCAACTAGGGTTAACCATTGATCCCACCAATTTTTCTTCTTAGATGAAAAACACCTCAAATATGTTTCCAAACACTTGTTGGCATCTTTAGTCTGGCCATCCGTCTGGGGGTGATAGGAAGTGTTGAGATGAAATTGGGTGCCCTGTAGCTTGAAAAATTATCTCCAAAATATGTTGGTGAAATTGGGGGTCTCTATCAGAGACAATAGAAATAAGCATGCCATGAAGCTTGAAGATATTATCCATGAAGATTTGAGCCACTGTGGCAGCTATGAATGGGTGTTGAAGAGTAAAAAAATGAGCATATTTGGAAAGATGATATACACCACCATGATGACTGACTTATTTCCCAATTTAGGTAATCCCACAATGAAATACATAGAAATATCTCACCAAATAGCAAGGGGAATCAAAAGCGGTTGTAGTGTGCCTAAAGCTTTGAAAATTTCTCCATTATTGCATTGACAGACCTCACATTCAACCACAAAGGTGTGGATTTCATGTTTCATACCCTCGTAGAAAAAAGAATGTTTGACCCGTTCATAGGTTTTGGTAAACCCTGAATGTTCGACTCTGGGTGAGGCCTGAAGTTCAAAAAGCACTGTGGATTTAAGTTGGTATTGATTGCATAAATACAAATGGCCTATGTAGAGAAGTTCTTCATTATGCCAAGAATACCATGGAGAAACTGAAGAATTGTGATGCAATTGGGGGAGCAGGCTAGAAATTTTGGGGTCTTGCAACCATTCCCGATGAAAAACTTGGAGCCAATCTAGTACAATGAAGGAGAGAGAGAAAAGGGACCCATCTTCTTCATATTTATGGGAAAGAGCATCGACCACTACATTTTTCTTTCCCTTCTTGTAAATTATCTCATAATCATAGCAAAATATCTTTTTCACCCATTTTTGTTGTGTCGAGGATGAAATTCCTTGTTCTAGGAAATACTTGAGACTCTGATGATCAGTTTTAATTTGGAATCATTGACCCAATAGATAAAATTTCCTTTTCATAAAATGGATTGGCCCAAATGTTGCTCTGAAAGTTGTTTTCTAGTTAAGGCCAAGGGCCTACCATCTTTCTTGAGGATGGCTCCAATTATTTTCCCTGAAGCATCACATTCCAATACAAATGTCTTTGTGAAGACTAGGCGGGATAGGACAGGGGTCGAGAACATAGCATATTTTAAGGCTTGGAAGGTATGATCCGTAGTTGAAGTCCAAGTGAAATCATTCTTTTTAAGGAGGGAAGTGAGAGGAGATGCAATATTTCCATAATTTCAAAAAACGCTTTCTATAATATCTCGTTAAACCCATAAAACCACACAAGCTCTTAAGATTTAAGGTGAGGCCAATCCTAAATAGATTCAATTTTCTTAGGATCCACTCAGACACCATCCTTGCCGACAATATCACCCACGTATTCCACTTCTGAGCCACCAAAGGCACATTTAGAATGTTTGAGGAAAAGTTGATGTTTAGAGAGTAGATGGAGAACTTGATTCACATGGGAGAGATGGGATGACCAAGTTTTACTATAGATGAGAATATCATCAAAGAAAACTAAGACAAAATGATGGAGAATAGGACAAAAGACATGATTCATAATACTTTGGACAGTGGAAAGAGAATAACACAATCCAAAGGGAATTACCAAGAATTCATAATGACCCTCATGAGTGCGAAATGGAGTCTTGGGAATGTCTTCTTCTTTCATAGGGATCTGGTGGTAGCTAGAATATAGATCCAATTTGGTGAAGCACTAAGCACCACTCAATTCACCCAAGAGGTCATAAATGAAATGGATGGGTGATTTTTCTTTGATTGTTAGTTTGTTGAGGGTGCGAAAATCAGGACACATGCGCTAAGTACCTTCTTTCATGAGTACCATGATCACAGGGGAAGAATAGGGGCTAGTACTAGGACGGATAACACTGAATTTTAGTAATTCATGAACAATTTTCTCAATTTAATTATTCTAAGAAAAGAGATGATGATAAGGCCGAACATTGGGAGGAAGACTGCCCAGGATGAGAGGGATGGAATGATCATGCACTCCATGGGAAGGGGGAAGTTCTTGTGGGGTAGTTAAAAAAACATGGTGGCAGGAGAGGATTGATTGGAGCTCGGGATGTACAAAAGGTGTCTCAACAACATGAATGGAGTCGAGTTGGGATATAATTCTCGAATGACATTTTTTGAGGAGATTTTTTATGCGATGGGAACCGATGATATCAGGGGAGCTTGTGGTGATGCCTTGGAACTTATACAGTTGTCCCTCTTGTTGGAACTTGGAATTTCATGATTAAGTCCTTAAAATCCATGAGAATGGGGCCTACAATGCATAACCATTAAACACCAAGAATAATTTGATGCAGGAGCATTGATCTACCTCAGCATGTGCCAACAAATTAGCATGAGTGGTGCACATTCAAATAAGGGAGAGGCATCACCCTCTCATTTTTCCTTTGAGAATCTAAATCCTGATCAAGGAAATTAATGTTGACAGGTTGGAAGAGCCAAGTTGTGCCTTCGCACAAGATGGAGTTAAGTTCACCATTAAGTGGTTGATGGTAGGAGGGATCTGCATCCAATTCAGATCAAATTTCCATCATTGTAATTCGTCCATTAGACAGGCGTTTTGAATGGTGATTAAACACCACTAGCTTAGCTTGGAGGGAAGCTCGTTGAGCCCCTCTTGTATAAAATCTTGTATTGTTTCTAGTAGAAAGAGATCCCAGATAGGAATAGTAGGTATTTGTAGGGCCGAGACTCAGTTGTAGTCCAGACTCACATAATTGTAATGAACATTCCACCATTAATAGAAAATAATAGTTTTTCCTATTTGCCAATTTCTATGTAATGGATGTTTTGTTTTGAATGCCATTCATATGTATTTGAGTTGTATATGTATGTTAGAAATCATCTGCAGGGATAGAATTATAATCTTCTATGTGTGAATGTGTTGGATTAAGACTGGTTCTCAAGGCTAAGTGAAAGGAATATGCGATAGAGGGTGGAAACTCTATGAGCCGATGTAAGGAGTGCATGTCTAAACTCGGTCAATTTAGAAGAGAAGCTTCCAAGAGGGAACACCAGGATAATTCACAAAATCAGAGGGAAATTTCAAGGTGGTCAGGTACCTTGGAAAGAAAGACTATGTGGGAGGAAGAACAGTGCAGAGTTACTGAATACTCTATAATACTCTGTCAGGAGGGCATAGAACAAGTATGCAATCATACAAGAGAAACACATTCTGAAGTGTTGGAATCCTTAATAGAAGTCCAGGGTTGTTGAAAAATATGAGGAAGGAAGGCTTTGCAAGAGTGGATAGACAAAGGAAAGGAGATGCCTTAAAACTTCTAGAAGGGCTCAGGGAGAAGTCGTTGAAAATCTTAGCCTGGTGTAAGGAGTGCGCTAAGGATACTGTAAGTTCATATTACAAGATCAGAAGGAAGGGCACTAATTTTCCAGGAGGGCATGAGAAAGTCCACAGAAGGATGCAAAGGAACTGAGAACCTTGAATCTTTCAAGCCGAGAAAAATCTTAGAAGGACTAACAGATAAGTTTGCAAGGAAAGAAAAGGAAAGGTCCAGAATAGTCTAAGTCTCGGGCATAAATTGCGCTAAGTGTGCAAGGAGGTCAAGGACTTTCCAAAGTCCCGAAGACTATGAAATCGTCCATTGTCGAGAGGAGACAAGTGGCAGGAGATCAGGAGATCTAGGAGTTGGAGCTTCGAGAGGTTTTCTAAGAGAAAACAAAGATCTTCGCGAAGTCATGAAGAGCAGTTTGAATCCAGAACATTGGATCTGGAGGGGATGTGTGGAAGTGATCCACTGATTCGTAGGAAGAGAACTTTGAAATATATCTGAGGAGGATAGTGAGAGACTCCCGAAGGCCAGATTCTGAAGAGATCGTAGCCACCTATCTGAAGGAGGGATGGGGACCGTTGATCCTTGCATCATTTGATTTCACCGATTTGGGGTTCGGGAACATAAGATTTGGCTATCGTGAGAAGAGTCGAAGCCTGAATCCCAAATATATTTGTGTGATTTATCCCCGGGACACAGCCCGAGGTCACATGATAGAAAGGGCCTGGCATAGAGAGCCAAGTGCCACCGCCAACTTTCTTCAAAGAGATAAGACGAGAGCCATGGCATTGAGAGGACCTGCACTTTGGATAAATAAGGACATGTGATAGAGTTTTTCAGGTTCCAACAAGGAGCCAAAGAGTCAATCCGACTGAGGTGTTTCAAAATGATCCTATACCGGGAGTTTGAGCAACCGCGAAGGAGAGAAGGGCGTGGGGTCTCCGCTAGAGTGGTATCAGAGAATGATTTGATTCTCAGGTGGAGAGAAGGAGATAAAGGAGATACTATGATACCAAAGTGGTATCAGAGCCTAAAATTGTTTTAGTAAAAGGAGACAGTCTATCTATAGTAGAGTAAGAGCTTGAATTCACCCGTAGACAACAGGTGAAGGGAGATAGAGTGCGATGCTCTGTGGAAATTGTTGCAAGGTGTGCATTAGATGGTAAACAACTAGGTGGGTTGTAGGTGAAGCAATATGGTTGTTGAAATTCATGAACACGGTCGAGGAGAAGTATGCCCGTGGAAAAGCAAAGCGAATATGGACAAGGAGCTCAGTGAAATTTGAGTGCAGATAGAGAGGCTAGAATTTAAGATGCAGAAGGAGGACAGAGTGCACTGGAGATATGAGTGGCCTTTGAAAAGGAAAGCTAAGTGGCATGTTCAAAATTTTTTGTCTCGAAGGAAACAACAGATGTTAAAAAGGTGGTTGAGATATGTTGAAAACCCCAATGGCGAGGGAAAGAGATCTGGGAGGAGTCTCGTAGGTTTCCAGGTGGGAAATGTGAAGGGGCCAGTTGATATCATAAACTGTGAGGAGGGAAGAGGAGACATTCTAAATTTCCAAGTGGGAAAGGGAGAATAAATGAGCTCAGTTGAGAGTTTAGGTCAACAAGGAGTGTTGACAGATAGAGAGGAGGATGAAGAAATGCCTCATCCATATGAATATTCATGCGTAGCTACAAGCCACATGAATGAAGATGATAACGAGTTTGAACCTTTCATCACAGAGGAGAAGGATCAGAGGAGCATTTTGGTCATTGGAGGAGTCGAGATATTCCTACCAAGTAGCCAAGGAGAGGTTAGCATAGGAGTTGCAGATGCAACAGAAGGAAAACAAGTTGAAATTGTCATGGAGAAAAAGGAGAATATACTGAAGTCTATCCCAATGGAAGAGGAGCACCCGGTTGAGTTACTCACTCAATGGGAAATAGAGTTAAAAGAATTGGAGGATTGGTTGGATAGTTCAAAACTAGAAGGTGGCTTCCATGAAATAACCATGCCAAAGGAGACTTACCAATACAAGTTGCAGTGGGAGAGATTTGGAATGGGACCATCCGAATAACTAACAGGAGTTAGTCTATCAGAGGAGATAGTTGAAAAACATTTCAGTAGTAAGACTGTGATACTGGATTCTATAATAGAGTGGCCAGTCAATGTCACAAGGGATGAAAGCATCATGGGAGATCAGGGCGATCCGCCCATAAAGCAGCATGAAGAGTTGTAGTCTACTAGACTGCATAAGGGAAATCAGTCGATGAAGAAGATGGAAGAAGCCATAGAGGAAATACGGAGGTTGATGTTCAGGTCAAAAGAATAAGTGGTTAGCAAGGAGAAGCTAGATAGCAAGGAACCTACATGAGCATAAGAGAATATGTAGATGCAGTAGTAGAAGCAAAGCAAAGGAGCAAGAGGAAAACTCCACGAGAAAGCTTGGTATCCAGAAGGATCTTAACAGAGCTGGGAATCTCATGGGCAGGAGCTCATGAATTTTTGTTTCCATGGATTATGATGTAGGAGCATCACTCTACCTAAACATGCGCAAGTGGATTAGCACGAGTGGTGCACATTAAAAGAAGGGAGAGGTGCCTCCCTCTCATTTTTCCTTCAGGAGTTTAAATCGTGATCAAGGAAATTAATGCTGACAGGCGGGAAGAGCCAATTTGTGCCTTTGGACAAGATGGAGTTAAGGTCACCATTAAGTGGTTGACGGTAGAAGGGATCTGCATCCGATTTAGATCAGATTTCCATCATTGTAATCTTCCCATTAGATAGGCATTTTGAATGGTGATTAGACACCAATAGCTTATCTTGGATGGAAGCTCGTCGAGCCCCTCTTGTATAAACTCTTGTATTGTTTCCAATAGAAAGAGATCACATATACGAATAGGAGGTAGTCGTAGGGATGAGACTCAATTGTAGTCCGAACTCACATAATTGTAATGGGCATTCCACCATTAATAGAAAATAACAGTTTTTCCTATTTGCCAATTTCTGTGTAATGGATGTTTTGTTGTGAATGTCATTTGTATGTATTTGAGCTATAAATGTATGTTAGAAATCATGTGCAGGGATAGAATTATAATCTTCTATCTGTGAATGTGTTGGATTAAGTCAAGTTCTCAAGGCTAAGTGCAGGGAGTGTGTGATAGAGGGTGGAAACTCTGTGAGGCGACGTAAGGAGTGCGTGTCAGAAGAGAAGATGCCAGTAGGGCACACTAGGATAATTCACAGACTCAAAAGGAAATTTTAAGGTGGTTGGGTACCTTGGAAAGAAAGACTATGTGGGAGGAAGCACAATGTAGAGTTACTGAATACTCTGTAATACTCTCCTAGCAGGGCATAGAGAAAGTACAAGAGCGTACAAGAGAAACACATTTTGAAGTGTTGGAATCCTTAAGAGAACCCTAGGGTTATTGAACACTTTGAGTAAGGAAGGGTTTGCATGAGCGCATCGACAAAGGAAAGGAAATTCCTTAATACTTCTGGAAGGGCTCAGGGAGAAGTCGTTGAAAATCTTAGCCAGGTGTAAGGAGTGCGCTAAGGATACTGTAAGTTCATCATACAAGATTAGGAGGAAGGGTGTTACGTTTCTAGGAGGGAACGAGAAATTCCATGGAAAGACATAGAGGAACTGAGAACCTCAAGGCTTTCAAGATGAGAAAAATCTCAGAAGGACTAGCAAAAAACTTTGCAAGGAAAGCAGAGGAAAGGCCGAGAATAGTCTAAGTCTTGGGAAGAAATTGCACTAAGTGTGTAAGGAGGTTGAGGACTTGCTAAAGTCCTGAAGACCATGAAATCATCCATCGTTGGGAGGAGACAGGTGGTAAGAGATTAGGAGGTATGGGAGCTAGAGCTCTGAGAGGTTTGCCAAGAGAAAAAATATATCTTCTCCAAGTCACGAAGAGCATATTGAATCCAGACCGTTGGATATGGAGGGGACACGTGGAAGTGATCTGCCGATTTGTAGGAAGAGCACTCCATAATATATCTGAGGAGGATAGTGAGAGACTCTCGAAGGCCAGAGTCCAAAGAGATCATAGTCGTCGATTGGAAGGAGGGACGGGGACCGTTGATCCTCTTATCATTTGATTTCTCTGATTCAGAGTTTGGGAACGTAAGAATTGGCTGTCGTGAGAAGAGTTGAAGCCCGAAGCCCAAAGCACTTTGTGTAATTTATCCTCGGGACACAGCCCAAGGTCACGTGATAGAAAGGGCCTAACATGGAGAGCCAAGTGTCACCGCCAATGTTCTTCAAAGGGATAAGAAGAGAGTTGCAGGGTCGAGAGGACCCACACTTTGGAGAAAGAAAGACATGTGACAGAGTTTGTCGGGTTCCAACAAGGAGTCAACGATTCAATCTGACTCAGGTGTTTGAAAATGATCCTAGACCTAGTGGTCAAGCAGCCCCGAAGGAGAGAAGGGGGAGGGGTCTGTGACGCAATGTCACAACCACCCATGTCTATAGAAAAAATATGGGATTTTAGGTGATACTGAACAATTTGGAGTCACACATTTTCACATAATGCCCCACATTTTATGGAACAACCATTGGAAATCATGATTTGAAAATTATTGACGACACATATGTAAAAATTGACTTCTTGGGAAATGCATCTATGAATAAAGTTATGGGTACTACCACTGTCCACAAGGATGATAACTTTCCTATTTTTGATGTAACCAATTAATTTGAGAGTCTGGGGAACAGAGAAGCCAGTGAGGGAATTAAGTTAAATCACTAGGTCAACGTATGGTCGGTGAGAGGGTGGGGTGAGGTTAGAAGGCAGTGGTGGTTCCTCCACAGGTGGAACAAAAACATCTTCTTTAGAAATTTCCTTAGTCACAACCATAAAAATATTTTGTTCCTTACACTTGTTCCCAGGAAAATATTTGTCATCAAAATTATAACAAAGACCCTTGAGTTGACATTCAACCATTTCATCCCTAGTTAATTTTTGAATCTTGAGGGGAGATGCAGGAAGGGATAAATTGGCGGGTTTAGGGTGAGGAGGAAAGGAGGGTTTGTGGGTCTAGGATGACACAATCTATTGGGTTTCCCTGGCTCGTTGAGTATCTTCCAACCAAGTCCGGGGGTGTGTCATGAGGACATGGGCACACATTTTATCTTTGAGTCTAGTGATAAATCATTCCCTAAAGAAAGCATCAGGCATGCCCTCTGTTTTGAAATCTATGTGCTAAAATGCATAAATAAAGTCTTCCACCGTCCCATTCTTCTTTAACTTGGTCAAACGACCTAAATGGTGGGTGTCAGAGTCAAAGAGGCCATAAAGTTTAGCCACAATCTATTTCCAAACTATGTCCAAGCAATTTCCACCATTACCATCGTTCCCGATCCAGATGTAGGAGACCATAACAAATCTTGGATAAATCATAAGTAATGCCATACAGAGAGAAATAATGTTCCATTTGGGTGACCCATCCTGTAGGATCTGATCCATCAAATTTGTTCACCTCAATTCTAGGAGGGTGGAGGTCTCAGGAAAAGTGGGTAGTATGAGGGCCTTGGTAATGGGAAGATTTTTGTTCATCCCAATAAGATGGTTGTTTAGAGGAGGAAGGGTTCTAGGAATGGCCCAAGAAGTCTCCTTTGAGATGTTTGATGAAGGAACATTTTTTCTGGAGGTCTTTGATGTGGGAACATTTTTCCTTGAGGATCACAATAGTTGAATTGATGGAGCTAATGTTGGAACTAATATGCTTGATGTCTTCCTTGTGCTAGTGGTTGTCAGCAATAAAGGCATTGAGTTTTTGGGCTTGTGTGGTAGTCATTTGGACAAAGGAGTAGGAAAATGGTATAGGGGAAACAAAAAGAGGTCTGGAGGGGTGGGTGGGACCATGGAGAAAAATGGGCGTCAAATGATAGGTACCACTACGATCAGGGAGAAAAGAGGGATCCAAATAAGGGTGTAGGAGACAGGTTGGGTCCACAAAACAAAATTGTGTTAAAAATGATAGGTATCACTAGAATCGGGGCAAAGAGAGGAACCCATTGGGATAGGTCCTAAATAAGTGTGACGAAATTCCCAAATGATTAATAGGAAGAAATGTGTAGTAATTTCACAACCAAAATGAAGAAGGCACAGTTGCACAACAATAGTTCTTGTCTGTTATGTTTTTTGTTTCTATCCCCAGGGGTAGGATATTCAAGGTTTCTACAGACAAGGGTTTCCCCTGTGCTATATCTCTCTGATATACATGTGGGGTTCAACAGTAGTACTCGACCCAATATCTCAGGGCACCAACTAAGGAGGCTAGACCATGCCCTTATCCGTACTACCTGACTTGCCATGTACTAGAGAGTATCTTCATGAGTGCTATTCTCGGTGGCACTATAGCAGTGAGGCGACTGATTAGTTTATCTATGGAGGGCTTTAGGAGATCTAAGTCAATTTGTATACACGTTTTTTCTGATGTGCTCCCACTTGAAGGGGTACCAACAAGGGTTACAAGGGTGGCCAACAAATGTGTGCTTAGGTACCACTTGTATTTCCTACATGTATGACTCCTCGACCATGGTTTTATGCACGTAAGGATAAATCTATGTAGCTTTAAGACGCCAGAATACATCTCTACCCTAAAAAAAAAAAATTAATCCACAATGTTTTGTTGAAGAAGGTGCTATGATACCACTTGTAGTATTCCAGATATAAAATAATATGCAGAACATAAATATTTTAGCTAGAAATGACAGAGAAGCAATGATATAATCAGAAAAATACCAGAATAATACCAGAATAACACCAAAAAGAGAACTTTGATTACTGATAGCAATGTTAACTTGCCTCTTCGAGGAGGAAACCTCCAACAGAGAAGAGCTCTATTACAATAATATCCAAGACAATATTTCTGATACCCTCTACTTCTATTTATACTTTATCTATCCAAAAGAACAATCTAGAGGAAGATCCTTCTAGAAGCGGAAGATTCTATTAGGTCTTCTTACATTTGAATTATTCTTCCTTATTGCTAGGACTTATTAATATTGGCCTTTATTACATGGAATTATATTATTCTACCTACCTGGGGGGTTAGGGAGGTTAGGTCCCTAACAAAATTTCCCTTCAACTTTGCAAGATATAATCTGTTAGGATCTCAACTTGATTCAAATAAATATACTTTTCTCACATTCACTATTTTGTTGAGATATACTGTTAAAAGTTGTCTTGTTGAAGTTTACTTGCAAATTTGGTTTTTCTTTCTTTTCTTCAAATTTTGCATTTTCTTTTTTTGTTTGCTATAATTGAAGTTTCTTGTTTTATTTATTTTATTTTTAATTATATTTTATGATGTGGGGGAATCCTTCATATTCATTATCAATCACTTTACATGGGGAAATCCTTACTCTATATTTTTTAAATCAGATTTCATTTATCTAATGATCATCTATACCTAGTTTTAACTTTTCTTCTACATCATCTGTTATCTATTGGGAAAATTAAGATATGTTTCAAGTATTATAAGTTTACCTTTATAAAGGAAAGGATTTACTTTGAATCCCTCACATGCCCCTCCACAATTAAAGTCTCTACTTTGGTAGATGAAGAGAAGACTAGTGGGGTTAAACCTAAATAATGTTGTATCTATTTATTTCAATAAAATACCTTTCATACCACCCTGCTCTCTTCACCCAATTGCTAAAATCATTTTTTTCAAATATATTAATCAAAAGAATCGTAAGAGAGTTGAAAGCACATATTTGTGGGAAGTGTATGCAAGCCCGTCGAGGTACTAAACAGGCTTGCTGGAAATGGGTCAATGCATACATGGCATAAATGGTATGAAGACAACTTCATTGGGGTACTGAAAAGGCATGTTGGAAATGAAGAAATGCCAAGTAAAAGAGGTAATATCTGTATACTATTCCTTAAATCCTCCTATCTATTTTTATTGGCCAATAGTAGAGAAAGAATACAATAATGTGTTTTTTTTTTATATTCACGGATTCATTGTTTTAGAGTTGGAAATTCAAGTAATTTCATATTTAAAAGCTTATTTTTCTCCGATTATATCTTATGTGGGATACTTGGGAATGGTGTCATGTGCTAGTAAGTTTTTAAAAATTGCATTTCGATCTTTGGTAAATTTAGTCCTATTATATTAACCAAAGATAATTGTTTTGTCCCCATGTGTCGCCAATTGTTGTGGCAAACAACCACCCTTTATTTTCCAAGAAAGTAAAGGCCCCACCTTATTAATTTTGGTAATGTCACATTGATTTGTTCTTGGTTTTATATTTCTACTATATTTTATGTCTTGTTTTTCCTTTTGACATTGTCATCATCTTCCTCTCTTTGATACCTTTCCATTGATATGTTTTTTTTTTTAATCATATAAAGTCAAGTAAATATTTTATTATTCAGGTGATTGGATTGGTTTTCATTGGACATTATTAAATTACAACAACTTGGTTAATTATTGGAAATAGTTTTAACATGAATTCCTCACATTCACTTTGTTCTAAAACAAGATTACGAGGAATATTTTTATCATTCAATAATTAACATGTGATTCTAAAATGTGGTTTAATTGGTTGATTTTAATTTGCCAACAATTGAATGATTATTAAATTTTATGGAGTAAATTTTTTCAATTTGAAAAATATTCCCAAATCTCAAAATATAATGTCTAATATGATATATTTAGAATATGCGATATCAATTAGATTTGATTTTATTAATTTTGGTTAATTAAGATTTAGAGATATGGTAGTTCATCTTTTTAATATAATTTTTTTATTAATTTAATTTGTTTTTGTTATAGGTGTCTATTACAAATCTGTAGTTCAACTATAGTCACCAAAATTTACTCAATTGGAAAATTTGTATATGTTTCAGTAGGTGAATTTCCATCCTGCATTGCATGCAAACTGTGAGGAATTTTCTAAAACAGATGAAAACCCGTTTCCAAAATGGGATGATTTACCTTCCATGTTGGAATTTTCCTCCGAAAGGGAATACTTTCATAGAAATTCTATCAGAAAGGAGGAGAAATTTCATATATTTGTTGTTATGACCAGCTCACAAGAAGCCCTTTTACAACTCAATTTGTGGGCTATCCGAGACGAATTTATGAAAAAGGATGAAAACCCACTTTAGAATCATACATATTTACCTTATACTAAGAGGACTTGTTCCGAGTCCAAACCATTTGGGATATATGATGCATTATTTGGGAGGGTTCTGTCTAGATTTAGTTTTCTAGAAATTCTTCAACTGATTTTATTCCGAATTTTGTAGCTAATTGATAGGAAGTTTTGGTTGACTCAAGGAGGATTCGACCTAAAGGAGAAGGAATGTATAAAAATATGATTATTCATGTGTAATGAGGTTCCTATTTTCTTCAATTTAGAGGCTCTGAGCACTGTTGTAAAGGGATTTTAGTTGTAGGTGAAGCAGAATACTCAGATGTGAGTTATTTGGGGGTTTTCTTTTCAAGATTCAATCTTTGTTTTTGAGACAGGGTTTGCACTAATGCATCTATTTTCTTCAAAAACAAAGCTCATGATTTTGAAATGATTGTTAGAGATCTATTTTTATAACAGAGCTATGAAATCATGTTTATTATTTGTATTCAAATACTTTTATTTGTTAATGCAAATTTTACTCATTTAATGGAAAATATGTGCCAATTATTTCATATTTTGCAATGTTGTTTGATATGAGAATGAATGTCTATTAGATAAGATATATGATCTAATGGTATTATAGATCTGTTATTTATTTCTAATATTCTCTTTTGCTTCAATCCAATTTCTGAGTAACAATTTACTTAGAACATTTTCATTTGAAATAGATTTAATTGTCATTAAATTATATGAACTATTTCTGCATTTTAATGGCCCATATTTTATTGTTTTAAATATCCAAACAAATCATGTATGGCACTTATAATGTTAACTATTTGAACTAATTCAAAAAATTGACATTCGTCATAAAAACATGTTTAATCCCCACTATATTTAAATCATCTTACCTAGTATTTGAGAGCCATCACTTAGGTATCAAGTTAGATTAGTTTTCTTTACTTTCCACATTATATTTAGATTTATATTTAGAATTAGATTAATTTATCACATTTTGTTGAAGTCTCCTCACACAGGAGCAATTTCATCTGTAGCCTAGCTAAGCCCATGTGTCAGCTTAAGGATTGCTTTATTGCAAGCTAGTTGCGAGAAGGTAATTTATTTTCTTTTGTTTGTTGATAAAAACAAGTATCAAAATACATTAGCAGATAGAAGTCCATGTACATATCTTTCTATATATATGTTAGATTAGTAATTAGCTTCAGTTAGTTTTATATAAAGGTAATTGGACCTTTAACCATTTAAAATCACGATCTCAAATGGATAAGGGATTAATTGGGGCCCTAACCAGGTGATCTCTGTATGATGTTGAACATGGTCATTTGTTTCCATTAACATAACCCCAACTCTGTGACCTTTAACCATTTAAAATCACGATCTCAAATGGATAAGGGATTAATTGGGGCCCTGACCAGGCGATCTCTGTATGATGTTGAACATGGTCATTTGTTTCCATTAACATAACCCCAACTCTGTCTCCTCCTTCGTTTTGGTATGTGGTGGAAGTGAAAATGCCCGGGCTCAACACTACAAGTCTTACATCCTCCTCCAGATCAATGAGACAAAGAGTGAGGGCATAAGGGAATCCATAGTTTTTCCAAGTTGGAGTTAATATCTCATCTAATACTATCAATATGATTAAAGGATAATAATGGCACCAAATCCAAACAAAATATCAGACCTGAGTTTTTACAACATGTCTTCTTGAGTGTCACTTCGCAATGGACATAAACCATTTACACACATGATGTATTCATTAGTTTTTATCTAAGTGCTAGGTTGTGACTCCACTGATGTAGATTGAAGCATGGATATTATGTAATGTATCATTACCCACACCACACCAAACCCCACAATATTCATAATTACACTTATATGAATTCCCACGCTCATGTACGAGGAATTAATAGAAAACATTGTACAAGTGAAATATGAGGAGGGTAAAGAATCCTATGAGAATTCAAATTAATGATTATTTATAGTCATTAAAGTGAATTCAACGCATGAGAAACCATATTTAGGATAAGACTAAAGTCTTGACTAACATTATTGTTGAGATTCACAACTGTATAGTTTGTATACAATCTTTACTAACCATATTTAGTATATAATAACATATATACAAGATTGAATGGAGTGTATGAACATTGGAACAAATAGAGCTCTATCCACCCCAGTTAAGACTCTTTAAAAAGAATTATGTTAGTCATTAATATATGTAGTAGCTTGCTTTTGACTTAGGAAATAAATATTGTGAACAATGAGAACTTTTGAAAGAAGTGGAATCTGATTAGATTTTACATTGTATAAATATTACAAGCAATGCATGTAAATAAAAAATGTAGAGTAGGTAATTAAACAATTAGGTATAGACAATTTAATTGGTAGATCAAGAATTGGATTCTAATGGTTTAAGACAAACATTGCAATACATCCTATAGATTTATATTCTATAACAAGTATGAAGTTTATGATCAATAACTATAAGGTTTGTTAGGATATTTATATCAGGTTAAGCTACCATTGTATCTATTAAAACAATGGTTGGAATGTGAAAATGACGAGCATTGATAGAATGAGAACTATGGTGGGATAATTCTCCTTTGAACCTTCAAATTGTCATGAGAGAAAACATGTGAGATAATTAACTAGGAGTATAATCTCTTATTACATACTTAATCAAGAAAGAGAAACAATAACATTAAATATATAATCCTTGATACGGAAATAGTCATTATTAAAAACAAATGGGTGTTTGGTGACGTTACACTAATGTGTCTAAAAATTGATCTATAAAGGGTAGAGGGAAGTAGTCCTTTGCAATGTATTTTCTTAACTCACGATAGACAAAATAGATTCTCCACTTACCATGTTTTTTTAGGAATGATCACTAGTGGAGAAACCCATTGAGTTTCAAACATAATATAAATAAAATTGACATTTAGTAGATTTTGTATTTCATCTTTCACCATTTCTCATAGTGAAGGATTCTTACATCATTGGGTTTTTCGAATGTGAATTGTTTATCCAACAAACAATTGTATAATTACCTTTGATAGTGACCAAGATGAAACCTTTCGATTTCCACCCTCTATAACTTTCAAAATACCCATTTCCATAAAACAATTTACCATCCACTACTGCATTGTTGATGAGGGTGAATTAACATGGTTCATGTCCACCTAGGTTCAGAAACAGATAAGTTCCCCTACCCTTATCCCATCTACAATATCCCTTCGAGTATATGATGGTTGACCCTCCCAGTGTGAATTCATTTACTAAAATTGTCCCATCTAGCTATAGGGAAAGGAATTATGTCTTGATGTTTAAGTCATCAATTCCCATTTGAACTACAATATTCTGTTAGGATGAAGCTTCATGTATGCCATGAAGGAAATGACCTCTTCCATCGTTAAAAAGATGATTTTCCCTTACAAAAAAAATATCATCACCATCGACCAATTGACTTACCATGAACCTCATTCCCAACCCCACCATATCCATGTGGTATCCTCTCTCAAAGGAAATCAAACCATTACTTCCTTGCCAAAATTATCTCAGGAGTGTATAAAGAATTTTCCTGTTAGCTACGTACTATGGACCACCTACTATAATCACCTCATCTAACACATCCATTGTCTATATGGTGTCATCCATTCATGGACCAATGGGATCTCACCCAGGACCCTCTGTTGGACCTTCTAGACATGTCTCATCCATGGCTCCACCTAGTGAACATTTGTAACTGCATCGGCATGCACATCCTATCTACTTCTTTTCTCAGGATCCTTTCTTTTTTCCACCTCCATGGATTTTAAGTACCTTGGTCATGGCCACTCTCAATATAACTAACCTTACTTTAGGGATTATAGTGTAGTACATGGATCCACTTCCCACTCTACTTCCTATCTCTATTCATAGGCCATATTTGACTTTGACCCCTATGCATCCTATACTTGTGCACACTAGTGTTATCAATCACCTGCATAACCCTCTCCTCACCATCCACCTCCCTTTAGTGAGCCTTCATTCCATCCTGCCCGATTCCCCCCTCGAACATAATAGGACCCACCTTAGTCCAATCCCAAACCCATGAGAGCTACCAAGGGGGGTAAAAAAAAGGTTAATGAAACAAAAACCTCTCATGACCCATCTATGGACACCCATACCACTATAACCTAACCTACCCTTCCCTGTGCATTATGTGATCTTTCCAACCATACTACCTTGAACTATCCAAGGCTCCCCGAATTGAAAGAAATTTACAATCTTGATGACTCAGAATTTGGTTCCTCCATACCTATTATGGAAGTCCCTCTCCTTGAGTCCTCAATCCATCATATTAATTCATTGTGCACTGACCACCCATGTTCTTTGTGCAACACATATGGCCATTATTCCCACCATTGTCCTTGTCTCCCTCACTATCGGGATGCTCTTTAGATTATCCATTATCTATATCCTTCTTGCTAGGATGAATCAAGTACATACTATTGAGAATTCCATGAAACTTATTGTCCTATCAAGTTCCATGGGATCAAATATATCTGAGAACCTCCCCTTCTCTGCAATCCTACATCAGATGAATTAGATCTTACCTCATGTATCTACAATATCAACATCAATGGAACCTTTTGATTTGGATTGTATTGAAAAATAAGTGAGATAAAAATGAAAATATAGCAGAGAACAAAAAAATAAAATGAAACACATATTCTATAAATGAATGGAATACAAAAGACTGTAAAATTCAAAGCACACAAACTAGCTAGAATGGTGGTATCTTATCCCTTAAGAAAGAGATGTGTTAGACATGATATTTCATAAGAAGTTGATTAAAAAGAGGCCAAAAATTTGTTTTAACATAAATAATCAATGAGAAAATGATAAGCATCCAAAAACCTAACCCTATAATATGAAATGCCAAAAGGTTTGTGGGCCCCAATGTCATTAGTTGATATGTCAACTTCCCGAGGATGCTACTTTTTTATAAGATCTCCATCTAGGGAGCTTAATATCCCATTGGAAAGGTCTATGTGAGAGGTAAAAATTTTGAATGACCCAATACATGCCTTTTCATATTTAATGAGTGCTACCATGTCAAAAATATATCGTTCAGGGCCTCAAAATGATCCTAGAAATTTTGTACCTGAAAAACTTTACAAAAAATGACAATATGTTGATCTGGATTATTTTCATAATGAAATGAATATGGAGATATAAAAATTAAATATACAAATATATTTCAATAAATACAGAGATAAAATAATGCACAATTTTTATTAATGAGAGACTATACAAAAACTGCAAAATTACAGAGTGAATGACTTGCTAGAATGGTGGTAGCTTATCTCTGAGAAGATATGTGATGGCTACACTCATTCACAAGAAGATGATTATTATTAAAATCAGTCTCTAGAGGAATTTTTAATATAAATAAAATCCTAAACCCTAACCCTAGAAGATAAAATGCCAAAAGGTTTGCAGGCCTCGATGGGGGTAGTTGGTACATCAACTTCCCAAGGGAGTAACGTTTGCATATGATCTTTGTTTGGGGTGCATAATAGATATTTTGAAAGATATATCTGAGGAATACACATAATTTTGTCAGACTTTGGCTAAATCCTACAATGTGACTATGACAGGCCCATAAAACATTGTTTAGGGAATCAAAACGGCCTCAACAATTTAGGACCCGAGAAGCTGTAGAAAAGCTGCCAAGATGGGAACCCCTATTATGATCCAGTGGAACAAGTGAGTGGCCACCTATTTCCACCTGGATCAATACTACTCCCATAGGAAGAAACGATATCTATTTTGGCAATTCCTTGGGGAATATTTTGTTCAATGTGAACCTTGGTGAGTTATGTGCCTTGTTGAAGAAGTTGTTCCTCTTAGCTTGTTGAAGGTTGTTTTGAACCTGTTGTTGGAGGGGTTGGATAGGTTCAACCAATTTGGTTGCATGATATTCCATAGTGTGGTAGGACTCTGTTGGTGAATATCCAACATGAATAATAGCAAGGGATTTATCATAACTTGGTTTGACTGGAAGTGTGGAGGCACCCTCATAGGTGGAGTAGGAATATCTCGATGCTCTTATACAATATTTTTGATCTTCTTCTTCTGGATAGAAGGGTCTTGGGATGACGTTGCAGTCGTTTCAGTGTCCTTCTCTTCTAACGAGGTTGTGAATAGGATACAATTTGTGGTATGAGATATTACTTTTCGGCATTGTTTTGTCAAGACAGTAGTCGAAACTCCCTCTAGTCGAAAATACCTCTCATATCTTGTAGGGCTGACCCCCTAGAGTAATAATGATGCTACGGGGATCGAGACACATAAAAACATGGATGCCTCCACATATATGGATGGACTAACAGAAAATAGAATTCTGCTGGGGAAACAACACACAATACCTCATCCTTGAAGGGCTTGATGTCGTATTACAAATGACACTGATGTATGACATGAATAACTTTCCCTTGATGGAGCCATCTGATGTTTTATGGATGTGGGTGTGGTTTTGTCGAACAATACAACTACTTTATGACCTCTACTGATATGAGCTTCTTTTGTATTTTTCTATCAACAATAAAATGCAACAGTGTCCCCTTCACCCACATATGTGAATGGAAAAGGTGCTCCCCCTCCTCAGAATCCTCTTGTTCTTCTGGTTGAATCATTGCGGTCGTGATAGTAGCAGTGGTTTCTACATAAATTACTTGTCTCCTTTTATTATTTTCTAAATCAAAGTATGATTCATGGCTCAGCTCTATTTCTTTGAGCTCGACCACCAATGATTGTTTCAAGCTACATTCATCAATGTTGTGCCAAGGGATTTTATGTAATTCACACCACTTCCCAATGTCCTTCTTCATATTCCCATTTCTTTTCTTCTCTTGCGGTTTGGAATGATTGTATTGACGTTGGATATTCTTTGTATTAGGGATCCTTTACCATACTTTGGTTGTTAAGGATTTGTAGACCCAAATTCCCACTTTTTTGGTGCTTAAATTTCTTCTCAATTTTGATAGCATATCGATAAACTGCTCCAAAGGATGAGATGTCTAGAAATTCCATTTAGGTTTGGATGTACCTATGTATATCCCCATGGTATTTTAGAACCAAATACCACTCAAAGTCTTTGATACCCATCTTGGTGCATAAGGTAAGGAAGGTATTTTGAACTATGGCATTGTTTGGTGCCACTTTTGATGCAATGTGGTCGATCTCATGTACTCGTCATCATAGTTTCCCACAACATAATATTACTCCTTGATAAGAAATGACAAGGAGTAGCCTACTCTGATACCACTGATCCAAATTATTTTCAGAATGAAATGAAGACAGATATATAACATTTAAATATACATACATATTGCAATAAACATAGAGATACAGTAATGCACAATTTTTATTAAGGAGAGACTATATAGAAACTGTAAAATTATAGAGTGAATGACTCGCTAGAATGGTAGCAACTTATCTCTAAGAAGAGATGTGATTGCTATGCTCATTCGAAAGAAGATGGTGATGATTAGAATGAGGCTATATATTATTTTTTAACATAAATAAAACCTAAAACCCTAACCCTAGAAGATGAAACGCAAAAATCTTTGTGGGCCCCATTGGGGTAGTTGGTACGTCAACTACCCAAGGGAATAACTTTTTCATACGATCTCTATTTGGGGCACATGATAGCTCGTTTGAAAGGTATGTCCAAGGAATATAAATTTTCCCATCAAACTTTACCTAAATCCTATAGGGTGACTATGTCAGTCCCAAGAAACACTAATTAGGGCCTCAAAATGGCCGCAAAAGGTTAGGACCCAAAAAGATGTAGAAAACACTGCCAAGGTGGAAACTCGTGTTTTGAGCTAGTGGAATAGGTGGGTGGCCATCGATTTCCACATGGATCAGATGTGGTACTATTTTGAATTAGTATAATAGGCGGGTTTCCACCAGTATCCACTTGTATCACTCCTCCCCCCTTAAGAAGAAATGTTCTCCATTTCATTAAGTTCCTCCATCATATGGGGAAACTTCTGTTGAATCTTACTACTAGTAAGCCACTTTCCCTGCTGAAGAATATGCCCTTATTTGATGACCTTATAGAGTTGGATGTTCTGTAGGTGAGTGACCTTCATATTGGTGTCCATGATCTGATCAAATTTCACATGCTCAATGCATTCAAGATTGATTTTCGTAGGGGCCAAGTGCTTGGCCACTTCTGAAGTGTCCAAGAGAGGTGGAACATATTTTCGAAATAGTTCCACATTAAATATGGGGTGAAAGCCAAGAAAAGGGGGAATAATTAATTCAAAATAATTGTCACACATATCCTTGGTGATGGTCTAAGGCCCATATCATATTTGTTTCTATGGGGGAAAATACCGCTAATCCGGGTCTAGCGACTAGGTAAAGCCTTGACACCTTAAAATATAGAAATGCTTCTACTTTACCCCAAATTTAACAAAAAACCTAATGATAGTTAAGGTAAGAGACAAAATATCGAAAAGTGTACCTTGAGTCCTTCCATATGTTGTATATCCCTTCTTGTTGTTGTATGTTCCAAGTTTCCATGCCTCCTCCCAAAGTTGTCCTAAAAAAAATTCATAGAACAAACTATGACAACATATGTATAACTACCAAGAACATAAAAAGGGTTAATTATTCATGAAAAACATTCATAAACATAAACATAGAGACATAAATATATGGGACAAGAAGTTTCTCTTTTATTAATAACAAGATTAAAAGTTACAACCTGAATCTTTTCGATGCAACTCCACGAACCTCGCCTGGCTTCCTCTACTTTGACTCCAAGTGCACTATTCCCAATGTACTATCATGAACACCAACATGCCAATATAAGGGAAAATGATGATTGGTATAATGAGGATGAAACTCAAAGAAAGATGCAAAAAGGCTTGGAATACAAGGGAGAAAATTTGGCATATTTATCTTGCCTGTTATTTGATATAGTTAAACGACCCCCCTAAGGCCCCTTTTATATGAAGACAATATGATTAATTCATTTTCAGAAGGGATACATGACGTAAGATGGTTAGGAAAATTGACATATCCCATAAACTCCACCCAAATGTGCATAACTTTTTAATTTTTGCAATTTTGTAGAGTATTGTCACACACCCACTACGACATAGTAAATTTTTCGCCTTTTCTTGAGGGACAGAATCCCCGAAGTCCTACGGGTCTTAGTGCAAGCTAGCTCTTCCCTTTTTTCCACCTCCATGTGATCGTTGATTATGACCATAGGCCAAACAACTAGGCGCCTTTTCGCATTTCGCGACTCGACGATATAAGTGAGTCGAGTCTTTCGACTCTGCAAACCCCAAAATGCCAAAGTGTCGAATAGGATTCGATCAACAATTATCCCCCTGGGCTATGCCTTGGCCAGTATGACCACTTCTCATAAGACCGTAGTCTTATTCCCTTCAGGACTTATCAATACGAGAGCCCGACCTCTTGTCAATGGGACTCCCGAATTCCCGATTTTTGATTTCTCGAAATGGCCTTTGTCACATTAGCCCTCCTAGCTATGCCCTGATCTCGGTGACCACTCCTCATAGGACCTCCGTCCTATTTCTTTCGAGACTTATCAATACGAGAGCTCGATCTCTTGTCAACGAGACTCCCGAATTCCCGATTTTTTATTTCCCGAAATGGGTGATCTCGTAACATGTGGCCTCCCTTAATCAGATGGTCCATATCTATTTCGGGACTTCCACCATGGAGTGTCCTGATATCTTGTTAACGATACCTCCGAAATCTCAAAGTTTGAGATCCTGAGAAGGGTGATCTCACGACACATGGCCTCCCTTAATCGGATGGTTCAAGCCTATTTCGGTACTTCCACCATGGAGTGTCCCGATTTCATGTCAACGAGACCTTTGAAATCCCGAAGTCCAAAATCCTGAGATGGATGATCTCATGACACTTGGCCTCCCTTAATCAGATGGTCCAGATCTATTTCCAGACTTCCACCATGGAGTGTCCCAATCTCTTGTTAATGAGACCTCCGAAATCCCGAAGTCCGAGATCCCGAGATGGTTGATCTTGCAACACGTGGCCTCCCTTAATTGGACAGTCCAAATCTATTTTGAGACTTCCACCATGGAGTGTCCCGATCTCTTCTCAATGAGACCTTCGAAATCCTGAAGTTCGAGATCCCGAGATGGGTGATCTCACGACACGTGGCCTCCCTTAATTGGACGGTCTAGATCTATTTTGAGACTTCCACCATGGAGTGTCCCAATCTATTCTCAACGAGACCTCTGAAATCCTAAAGTTCAAGATCCCGAGAGGGGTGATCTCGCGACACATGGCCTCCCTTAATCAGGCAATTCAGATCTATTTCGGGACTTTCATTGTGAAATTTCCCAACCTCTCATCATCAGGACTTCCAAAATCTCGAAGTCTGAAAACCCGATACCAACTCCTCTTTCGAGACTTTTTCCTCTGTTCACAAGGGCTTAAACCTCATGCATCTCCTGATAGATCCAACGACTATCAGGTTTTCTAACTAAGATCTGACGGTTCAGATCTGTCCTGCGCTATGCATTCTCCCACTGCTCCTTGGACGTGGAAAAACCAATGGTCCAGATACTTCCACGGACCTTGGGGATCTATGGTCCTGATTTCTTCACTACTCACGAAGGTAAAGGAAAAGGGTTAAGGCATTTAACGCCCTCATTTCTTCCTCCAATCTAATGGTCATGAATGACCACAGATCTTCCGACAGGATCTCGTCCATCAATCGATACTTATCCCTACGCTGCTAGTTCAGGATTTCAAGAGGATCATTCTTCCTTGTACATGGTTACTAAGACTTGCGCCTTCAAATCCTTTTCCAGGTTCTTGGTGAGCTTTCAAAGAAGGGTGTCTCTATGGGGAGATCTATCCAGGGTATTACCTGAGACGGATAAGGGTATAGATTTCCCGAGAACAGACTTGAAGTCTAAATTAGATCTGTGTGCATATAAATAGTGATTTATAAAACATAATCCATACATGGTCTTTCCATTATAAACATGCAACCACCATTTCTGGTCAAAACACCACACAGACAGTCTTATACTCAAACCATTCATAAATTGCATAGACTATGAGCATACATATCAGCATATAAACTTCAAGATACAAGATATAAAACACTTATCATAAATAACACTAGGTGTGATTGCAACTGCTAAGAGGGGTGCTCATTTCCACCCAACCATAGGCTCAGTGACTCCCAACGGATTTACCGCTAGCCACCCCCAAGCTGAGACCACGATGTTGTAAGACTGCGTCTCTATTTGCCGGTGACTAAGAATGAAGGTTACTCTCCTTCTTCTCTGCTATCACTCACTATGTATTTTTCCTAAGTTATCCTCTTCCTCTTTCCCTCGCGTCTCCCCTTGATCCCACACTCTTCCTTCCTTTTCTCCTTTCAGTGAGGTTGCATGTGGCATGATCTTCCTCATGGTGGTCAGGTCTAAGGACTCTGTGGATGGGCAATTCACCCCCATCCCTCATTACTCATGAGGAGCCCTTTACCTACCAACCTGGCAAGTCATTTAATTCAGGGCGAATGAGCCGCTCTTGGTTCTCTAGGCCAGTGAAGTCCAAATATGGTATTGGTTTCGGTGGAAGTTAATGCCACCTTTCCAGGTGCCTTCCATCACCTTTCTTCAACCATCATGGTCTCTTTTTCAACACATCCCCCTCTCAACTGTCCTACAATATATATTCATAATATTATTCACATCCATTGACCTTTTTCAGAAGGTCCATTCACATCACACATTCACATTTCTGAGTTTGCCACAATACTTGGCCAGTATAGTTATTTTTATAGACTGGGGGAAACAGGGTGTTACAATTCCATCCCCCTTAAAGGAACATTGTCCTCAATGTTCTATCAACTTGACATGCATGTACAGATGTAAACAAAATCGGATATGTCTGTTTCATGGCATCCTCCATTTCCCATGTAGCCTCATCTGGGCCAAAATGTTTCCACTGCACCTTGACCTGTGCAATGGTTCGGTTCTGGAGCAGGGTTTCCTTTCTATCCTGTATGCATTAAGGTTTTGGTAGAAATTCTCCCTTCGGTTCCACCTGGATCACAGACCAATCAATTATATGATTAGCATCTTGTACATATTTCTTTAATAATGAAACATGGAAAACATTATGTGCTTTTACTATGGGAGGAAGTGCTAGCCTATAGGCTACAAGTCCCACTCTATCTAGAACCTCAAAGGGTCCACAATACCGAGGTGCTAACTTGGCACAAGCTCCCATTTTCAGGGAACTTTTTCTGGGCCTAACTCTGAGATATACATGATCTCCTGCTTTGAACTCTCTTGGAGTTCTCTTTTGGTCGGCATAACTTTTCTATTGGTTTTGAGCGACCTTCAGGTTTTGTTTTATCTGAGTCACCTGTTGTTCCATTTCTTTCAACATGTCAGGTCCAACAGAAATCCTATTTACAGGATTACTCCAGCTGACTAGAGTGCTACATGGTCTACCATAGAGGACTTCGAAGGGAATCATCTTTAAGGATGCTTGGTAGCCATCATTGTAGGCTAATTCTACCAGTGGAAGGTAGTCTTCCCACTTCTTGGGTTGATGCATTACATACATTCTTAGCATGTCTTCAAGAATTTGGTGCACTCTTTTTGTTTGTCCGTCGGTTTGAGGGTGATAGGCGGTGCTAAACAACAATTTGGTTTCTAAGCCAGCCATCAATGATTTTCAAAAGTTAGAAGTAAATTTTGTGTCTCTATTAGACATGATCTCTTTCGGCATACCATGTAGTATAAATATCTCCTACATGAATACCTGGGCAATATCGATTGCTTTGCAAGTTGATTTGATAGGGATGAAATGAGCAGACTTGCTCAAATTATCCACCACTACCATAATGGCATCGTTATGTTTTTTCGATGTTGGTAATCCAGTGATGGAATCCATGGAGATGGTTTCCCATTTCCATTCTGGGATTGGTAGAGGTTGTAATAATCCTGTTGGGTGTCGGTGTTCTGCTTTAACCTCTTGGCACTCTATGCATTTGGCTAAGTACTCGGCTATGTCTTTCTTCATTCCAGGCCAATAGAATTGTTTCATAGTGGTCATGATCATCTT
Source organism: Picea engelmannii (assembly GCA_009831015.1). Classification (NCBI taxonomy): domain Eukaryota; kingdom Viridiplantae; phylum Streptophyta; class Pinopsida; order Pinales; family Pinaceae; genus Picea; species Picea engelmannii. Next base: position 160,700 of record ML777141.1, read on the forward strand.
CTAGTATCCTGAATGACCAGAATAGGGTCTTTGATGTAGTTCATCCAGTATGAACCTCTTCAAGTCGTCACAATCTGGAATATAAAATTTTCTTCTGTAAGTGAGTAGACCTCCTTCCGTCATCTGGTAGCCTCCATACTTTACTCCGGCAGGTTCTTGCTGTAGGTACATGGTCACAGTCTGGATGAAGGGATCTATTTATTGTGCATTTCTGATTCTTTCGTTGACATCTATCTTGTAGGTGCTCACCACTGCCAGGTGAATTGTTTTCATACTTCTGCTAAGGGCATCATCCACTCTATTTTCCTTTCCGTTAATGTGTTTGATTTCGAAATCAAACTCGCTAAGGAGGTCCATCCACCTAGCTTGTCTCTCATTGAGCTTTGGTTGATCAAAGAGGTATCACAATCCATAGTGATCTGTCATAAGTATAAATTTTATTCCTAGGAGGTAATGCCTCCACATTTTCAAGGCATGCACTATGGCAGCCAGCTCTAGATCATGGGTCACATAGTTGACTTCATTCTTGTTCAATTTTTGGGATTCATAGCAGGTCACACTTCCTTCCTGCATAAGGACTTCTCCAAGCCCTTCCTTATAGGCATTTGTGCACACGAGGAAGTCAGCTTCTGGATTGGTGATCTTTAGCATGGGTGCATGGGTCAGTAGATGTTTTAGGGTTTGAAATATTTCTTCACATTTCTGTGTCCACAGGAATTTTGTCCCCTTCTTCTGGAGGGAAGTGATTGGACAACCAATCTTGGAGAATCCTTTTATAAATCTCCTATAGTATCCTGCTAATCCCATAAAGGATATGATGTCCAAAACATCCTTTGGGGTAGGCCATTCCATGATAGACCTGATTTTGTCAGGATCTACCGCTACTCCTTCTTCGGAGAGAACATGGCCTAAGTAATGTATTTGATTATGGAAGAATTCACATTTGCTGAATTTGGCATAGAGCTGATGTTCTCTTAGCACTTGTAGCATAAGTATAATATGCTCTTCATGCTCTTTTCTGTTCTTGGAGTAAATTAATATATCACCAATAAAAACAAGCACAAATTTGTCTAGGAATTTGCTGAGTACATTGTTCATCAAGCACATAAAAGTGGCAGGGGCATTGGTGAACCCAAATGGCACCACCAGAAACTCATAGTGACCGTACCTCATTCAGAAGGCAGTTTTATGGATGTCTTCACCCTTGATTCGGACTTGATGGTATCCCGACCTCAAATCAATCTTTGAGAAAATAGACGCACCCCCCAATTGATCAAACAGGTCATTGATCTAGGGAAAGGGGTACTTGTTCTTTATGGTTACCTTATTGAGTTGCCTATAATATATACACAGTCTAAGGGTACCATCCTTGTTTTTCACGAACAGGACTGGTGCTCCCCATGGAGACACATTGGGCCGAATATAGCCCTTATCCATCATTTCTTTTAATTGCAACTTGATTTCAACTAACTCGGGTGTACTCATCCAGTAGGGTGTCCTAGACACCGACACCGCTCCTGGTGCAAGTTCTATCGAGAAGTCTATGTCCCTTCTCGGAGGTAGACCAGATATTTGTTTCGGAAATACATCTTTGTATTCTCTCAAGATAGGGTGATCATTAGGGTTTGGTTTGTCGCCTTTGATTGTTTTCAACACTTGTATCGCATAGAGAGAACATCCCTTTCGGCAATACTTTCTCATTTGCAGAGCTGATATTTGTCTCACCGAGACAGGTTTTCAGATCCCTTGAAGGGTTATCTTTTTCCCTTCTTTACTTACACATTCTAAGGTTTTATGGTAATAGTCCAATCTGGCTTTATGGGCAACTAGCTAGTCCATACCAATCAACAGATCATGCAATCTCAGGGGTAATAAGTTAAGGGTTGTTTGGGTGGGGAATCTACCCAACATCAATTGGTAGGATGGTATAACCTTTGCTACCCTTCTTTTGGTTCCAGTGGCTAATTGTACCAACCATGGCTTGGTATGTTTTTTTGGTTGTAGTTTACACTTATCAACAACTTTAGGGGCTATATAACTCAAATTTGAACCAGGGTCAATTAAGACAAACACTAGATGGTTGGAAATCATACCTTCTATTTCCACTACTGAAGCTTGGTAGTCGGCTTGGTTATTATCCAAGGCTGCATAAATTTGTGGCACACTCCTGGCCACATCATTGATGGTGGTAGTTTCTTGGATGTTATAAATCCTCCGACTATTCTATTGTCGGCATGGACAGTCTCTCAATAGATTTTCTTCCCCACAACCCCATCATTTCAAAGGTTCTCTCTTTGGGTTATCAGTCTTCACTGATATGGGTCCAAAAGTTTTATTTCCGCTCAAGGAGGGAAAATTCTACTGGTGCATACTCCAGGCTGGAAAGCTCATTCTTGGGTTCTTCTTATAGTTCTTAAATCTTGGGGATTTAATTCCCCTTTTCTGAAATCTTGAACTATTCTTCTATTTCCATCCTTCACGAGGTTCTACTCGATGCCCAAACTATTCATGACAATAGGTCGCCTTTCGAATAGTTCCTTCTAGAGTCTTTGGCTCATCAAATTCAATTCTATTCTGATAGTCCTTAGGTAGTCCACTAATGAAGCATTGCACCTTTGCCTTTTTTTCTTTTATATAGGGTAGATACCTCAACAAATCGAGGAATTTGTTGACATATTCTTCTATAGTGATTTGTCCCAGTTTGAGTTCATAAAACTCTTAAGTCTTTTCGTTGAAATATTTTTCCGAGACATACTTTGTTAAGCCCTAATATTGGCTCATTACCCCTTAATTGGGCCATATTATATTAGTAATGTTATTTTATTTATGTCAACTTTATGCCATTAGTTGTAATTATACCTCCTAGTCTCCTATATATACCAAGGAGACATTTTCATTTTGAATCATATTGTACTTGAACATTTATGTGGGGTAAAAGGAGGTTGCCCCCTTGAAGAGGCTTATTATCTGAAATTATCTCTTTTTCAAGGCGTTGAGTACTTTTCTTGAGGTTTTTCTATGCTATATTGATGTTTGGTTCTTAACATATGGTATCAGAGCTCAAGGTCTTGGGGTTTCGCTGCTACATCTGAGACAGCATGGAATTTTTGCTATCACTTGTTTTCTACAATGTTTTAGAAGGAACGACTTGGAGGATATTTAGCAGATGGATCAAGGTATGTTGGATTCAAAATTCATCTCCTGAGGTCTTATACTTTCAGAGATATAGCCTATACAATATATGGTACTGGAATCATCCTGAAATGAGTCATTGCATAATTTTTTCTATAAAATCATTTCTGTAACGTTTTAGACCTTGAACTCCGGAGCCCATTTACAAAAATTATTAAGTTATCTGTGGTAAAATGTTGAGCTTCTGGGTCAGCTTAAATTTGTAGATACACCTTGTGTAAGATAGGGTATCTGACTAGTCCTATTGACTAGTCTCAAGAAGGTTTTCTAGGTAAAACAATCATAACTTCTTGCTAGAGTATCCAAATTGAGTGGGACAGGTTTCATTGGATTGTGGACAGTCTGTAGTATTTTGGGTGCAAGTTTCAAAATTGGATATCAATTATTTTGTGCGGGGCTTTCTATACAAGTGAGATCTCCTGGAAAGGACAAAAATTGGCAAGTTGTGAGGAAGTTACCGTAAATTCCACTTGGCACATACAATTTTGATCAGACCTGTGTGATGCAGGAGCATCGCCAACTCATCAAGGAGCATCGACCAAGACAAGCGAGCCAGCATAAAAGACAACGAATAGCTGGACAAGGCCAGCCGAAACTTTTTGAAATTTCATTTAAGATGATGCGCCAATATGTAAATAAACCATTTATGAAAGCACCTTTGTATATTATAGGGGACCTTGAGCCTTTATGCTCGCGTCCTTAGTAGATAAGAAGGCATTTAATAGATTTAATACTGGTAGATAGAATAGTTAAGTCTAGATTAGACAGTTTCAGTTTTYGAGAGGGAAAACGGATATAGACACCCTCCCTTGTATCATTATAGAGATTCATTCATTCRGGAGCAAGAAGAGAGAGAAAGCAGAGAATTTGTGAAGAACACCCATGTACAGATGTTTTTTTGAATTAATAGAAGAGAGTCTTTGATTCAATTTCATGGCTGGTGTTGTTTCTCTGTGTATGATGTTTATGTGCTCATGAATATTTGTTTTCTGTTCATGCAATTGCTTTGAATATGCTGTGCATGTGATTTTCGAGTTTTATCTGAAGTCTGAGAGAGAAGAGAATGAGTTTCAATTATTTCTTTGTCTGAGCCAGGAGATTTCTGCATAGAGTGCAGTTGAATTCATCCGCATAGAGTGCGTTGATGAGGCTCGATAGTTAAACTCTCATTCTCATTCACCCAGAAGTTGGTTTGGGTTGGTAGAGTCATGTAGGAGAAGTGCAGGCTGAACTTGAAGGCTCAGTGGAAAATCTGAGTAGAAGGAGGCAAAGACTACTGAGGCCGTAAGTGCACAAGGTCTGAAAGACTCAACACTTGAGAGTTGTTGAAGGTTGAACACGGGAAGTGTACACAACCTCTCTAAAGGAATCGGATTTGACAAGCTCAAGAAGGATAGTTCCTCGTGATACTGTGGAGACGGACCCAGGAGAAGGTTCAAACAGGTTGGAGCTTTAGAGCGGAAGAAATTCCTCAAGAAGGAGGAATCAACAGCCAGTTCTTGCAGGGAAGGTTCGTGAAAACCCATTGACCGTCAGATCTGGGAGAAGGTGCGAGGGATTTAGCCCAAGGAACAGGAGGAACCGAGAGCCATCGAGATTCGACCTTCGGAGTTTACGGAGACAAGAGCTTCATATCTGTTGAAATCGCGATTAGCAATTTCCCGATCTAATCGGAGCCGTCGATCGCTATGGGGACACGTGGCACAGGATCTCGGAGAGTCGGGATTCGACATTCGGGACTTCTCGGTGCAAAGGAATTGCGACCGGTGAAATCGCGATCCCGCGATTCCCGATAGAGTGGAGAGAGAAGGAGACGTGGTAGGAAGAAATAGCGCACGTGCGCATCGAGGTTCGGGGTTTGGATATTTGTGGAGGCAGTGAAACACGACATCGTATGTTTCGATTTCCTGATAGGGAAATCCCCGACAGGAATGGGAAGCATTGACCTTTGACCCATCAAGGTTCAGGGTTTTGGTTAGCATGAGAAGCATGCTCACAGGTTTCGCGATAACACGAAGCCCGATTTCCCAAGGAGACCGCGGAAGAACAATAGAGTATCATGTGGGTGACAGAAGGTCCCAATATGGGATCTGAGGGGCATTGTAGCTCTTCGAGCCTGAGTCGAAGAAGATCTTGGTAGAAGCGGGACGCGTGGGTGATGCGCACGCCTTGCGTCAGAGTGTATCAGAGCGGGATAAGTTCTCTGTTTTCTGTAGCAGAGAAGGAGAAAGAAGAATTCACCATGCCACCCAGGAGAGAGAGACAATCACCTGACCCAGAAGATAGGGAGGTGAGAAGAAGAGGTAGGTCAGCAGGAAATCCAGAAATGGAGCGGCAGATGAGAGATCTCCGAGCAAGACTTGAGGAGATGGAGACTACACAAAGACGCGTAGTTGGTGCAGGGGATCTTAGCGATTCCGAGGTTGAAGAGGAAGCTGGACATGAAGAAGAGGTCACAGCAGAGGATGCATTAACTGAGCGATTGATTAAAGCTATCGCCAGGATGAGTTCGAAGACAAAAATGGATATTCCAGCGTATGAAGGAAGCCTGGATGCAGAAGAGTTGCTGGATTGGATCCGAGCTCTTGACACCTACTTCGATTATGAGGATATCGAAGAGGATAAAAAGGTAAGGCATGCTGTTACCAAATTGAAAGGGCATGTAGCATTATGGTGGGACGAGCTACAGGCAGATAGACTTTCCAAAGGAAAATAGAAAATCAAAAGCTGGGATCGGATGATTGCTAAGATGAAGGCGAAATTCATCCCCAGAGATTACCAAATCACTCTGTTCAGGCAGATGCAGAACCTGAGACAAAAACTGATGACGGTGAAGGAGTACACCACAGACTTTTATAGGCTCAACATCAAAGCAGGTCATCGAGAGAGCGATGATGAGAAGGTGGCGAGATATCTGAATGGTCTGAGATATGACATTCAGGATGAATTAAGCATGGTAACCATCAGAACTGTAGAGGATGCTTACCAGATGGCTCTGAAAGTCGAGGAGAAGCTAAGCCGTAAGAAAGGTTAGCGAGGGCGAGGCAGAAGTCAGCCCAGAGGCAAGGCAGTTGCCCAGGAAAAATTCCAGAAGCCCAAAGAGGAATGGAAGAAACCTCAGGGTAAGATTGAGAGAGGTGGAACCTCACAGCGAGGAAAGCAATATGCTGAGTCGAGGAGACAACATACAGAGTAGGGTGGCGAATATGTTGATGCAAACACTTTTCCTCGTACCAGAGGTAGAGGAAGAGGCAGAGGAGGAATCATCACATGTTTTACATGTGGGAAGGATGGACATAAAGCCGTTGACTGTCCAGACAGGAAACCGGACAGAGGAGAAGCTCACATCGCTGAAGTGCAGAGGTGTGATGCTGAGTCAGAACATGCAGACAGTGGAAGATCGCTTGGGATGCATAAAGTCCTTTTGACACCTGAGAAGAAAGTGGAAAGCTCAGTTCAGAGGAGCAGACTGTTCAGGACAGCTTGCACAACCAAGGGCTAGAAATGCAAAGTCATTGTGGACAGCGGGAGCACCGATAATCTCGTTTCGACCGAGATGGTGGAGAAACTAGAGCTGGAAACAACCAAGTATCTGAGCCCATATAAAGTATTGTGGCTACAGAAAGGACACCGGGTGAGTGTTACGAAACAATGCTTAGTTGAATTCAAGATAGGGAATTACAATGATAAGATTATGTGTGATGTTATTCCCATGGATGTCTGTCATGTATTGCTAGGTAGACCATGGCAATATGATCGGAATGTGGTTCATGATGGGAGAATGAACACATATACTTTAGAGAAGGATGGGAGAACGCACAAGTTGCTTCCGATAAAGGATAAAGAAATGAAACCGGAAGTAAGTAACACCATACTTCTCATGAGTGGGAAGGAACTTCTCACAGAGATGGAGAAGAAGGAAGATCCACAATTCTTTGTGGTCAGGAAACTGAGAATTGTCCTGACTAGCACAAGGGTGGATGATCTGCCAGTTGAAATTCAGTAACTGCTAGAGGAGTTCACTGACATCATCGTGGATGAATTACCTCATTCGTTGCCACCGATGAGGAGTGTGAGTCATCACATTGATCTCATACCAGGGAGTAGTTTACCAAACAAGGCTGCATACAGACTGATGCCACAGGAGAATGAGGAAGTCAAAAGGCAAGTGCAGGAGTTGTTAGATAAAGGACTGGTCAGGGAGAGTCTAAGCCCATGTGCTGTTCCAACAGTGCTAAGTCTGAAGAAGGATGGAGGCTGGAGGATGTGTACAGACTCCAGGGCGATAAATAAAATCACCATCAGGTACAGATTTCCACTACCAAGAATGGATGATCTGATGGATTTCCTGAGTGGGGCAAATTAATTTTCAAAGATTGATCTTAAGAGCGGATATCATCAGATTCACATGAGGGAAGGTGATGAATGGAAGACAACATTCAAGACAAACGAAGGTTTGTACGAATGGCTGGTCATGCCGTTTGGTTTGACAAACGCGCCGAGCACATTCATGAGGTTGATGAATGAAGTCCTACGGGAATTCATTGGAAAGTTTGTAGTCGTATATCTGGATGATATATTGATCTACAGTAAGACGAAGGCGGAACATTTGAAACATTTGACCATTGTAATGAGAAGACTACAGCAAGAGAAGTTGTTGGTCAACATGAAGAAATGTTCCTTCTTGAAGACAGAGCTCATTTATTTGGGTTTTGTCATATCAGCAGATGAATTGAAGATGGATCCTGAGAAAGTGGAAGTGATTAAAAATTGGCCATCACCCAGAAGTGTTTTTGAGGTGAGAAGTTTGCATGGATTGGCTAGTTTCTACAAAAAGTTCATCAGGAATTTCAGTGGAATTAACGCGGCAATGATGGACACAGTGAAGAAGTGACATAAAATTTTTCATTAGACAGCAGAGGCTGAGAAAAGCTTCAATCTGTTGAAGCGTGAGATCACAGAGCAACCAATTCTGGTGTTGCCTGATTTTCAGAAGACAGTTCAGGTGAAATGTGACGCCAGCGGATATGCTATAGGAGCGGTCTTAAGTCAGGAGGACAAGCCAGTTGCATATTACAGTGAGAAGTTGGATGAAGCAAAGATGAAATACTCCACGTATGATAAAGAGTTTTATGCCATCATACAGGCATTAAAGAAGTGGAGGCATTACTTGATCGCCAAGGAATTTGTTCTGTACAATGATAATCATGCATTGCAGTTTGTGAGTCAACAAGATAAGTTGAACTAGAAGCATGCAAAATGGGTAGAGTACATGCATAATTTCATGTTTGTAATTAAGCACATTTCAGGAACTGCTAACAAAGTGGCTGATGCCTTGAGCAGGAAATGTTTACTGTTGTAGGAGTTCAAAGTCAAGACGTTGGGTTTTGAAAATCTCAGGGACATGTATGCAGGTGATGCAGATTTTGCAGAGGCATACAAGGCAGCTGAGAATCCCGTTCTCAGGGATCGGAGCCCATGGATAGACTACATGATCCAGGAAGGATTGATATTCAGAGGTAATCAATTATGCATTCCAAATTGCTCCATGAGGGAGAACCTGTTAAAGGAGAAGCACAGTGGGGGCTTAGCAGGTCACTTTGGTCATGATAAAACATTCGCAAAGTTGAGCAAGTCATATTTTTGGCCAGGGATGCGAGCAGATGTTAAATGATTTGTTGACATGTGTTGAATTTGTCAACATTCGAAAGGCAGAAAGCAAAACGTGGGTTTTTATTAGCCATTGCCCATACCTGAGAGGCCATGGGAGGCAATCACTATGGATTTTGTATTGGGGTTGCCGAGGACACAGAGAGGGGTTGATTTCATCTTTGTGGTGGTGGACAGGTTTTCAAAGATGGCACATTTTATTTTGTGTCAGAAGACCAGCGATGCGGCGCACATTGCAAAACTGTTTTTCAAAGAGGTTGTTAGACTTCATGGATTGCCGAGAAGCATAGTCTCGAACAAGGATACCAAATTCATAGGTCATTTTTGGAGGACGCTATGGAAAAAGCTAGGGACAAACTTAGCGTTTAGTTCAGCATACCATCCATAGACAGACGGATAGACCGAAGTGGTCAACAGGAGCTTGGGAGACTTGCTGAGGAGCCTGGTGACAGAGCACCATAGCAGCTAGGACAACATATTGCCACAAGCCGAGTTTGCCTATAATGATTTAGTGAATCGGAGTACAGGCAAAAGCCCATTCCAGATTGTGTATAGAACGCAACCGAGGGGAGTTTATGAACTCAGGGAGTCAGAACAGACTACGAATAGTAGTGCGAGCACAGAGGAGTTCGCTGAGGCGATGAAGGAACTTCATGACAGGGTGATGCAGCGACTGATAGACTCAAATCAGGAGTACAAGCACAGAGCCGATCAACGGAAGAGACAACTTCAGTTTGAAGTTGGTGATCTTGTTCTGGCACACTTGAGGAAGGAAAGGTTCCCAAGGGGAACATATAACAAATTGAAGATGAAGAAAATTGGGCCATGTAGAGTCTTAAAGAAATTCGGGGAGAATGCATACTATATTGAGTTGCCAGATGGCATCGAGATATCTTCGATTTTTAATGTCTCGGATTTATACCCATACAAGGCTGGAGAAGTAGAGACTGGAACTGAGGAGCCAGTGATCCAGTGGCAGAAGCAATTACCAGTAGCAGAAAGGCCACAGATGGAGCGTATACTGGACAAGCGAGTGGGGAAGAAAACCAGGCGAAAGCAGTATTTCGAGTACCTGGTCAAATGGAAAAATCACCCAGTGGAGGATGCCAGCTGGGAGATAGAAGCAGTGATTCACAAGCATGGGCAGACTGTGCAGGAGCTCATGGACAGGAGCCCATGAAAGTTTTCAAGCCGAGGAGTATGATGCAGGAGCATCGCCAACTCATCAAGGAGCATCGACCAAGACAAGCGAGCCAGCATAAAAGACAACGAACAGCTGGACAAGGCCAGCCGAAACTTTTTGAAATTTCATTTAAGATGATGCGCCAATATGTAAATAAACCATTTATGAAAGTGCCTTTGTATATTATAGGGGACCTTGAGCCTTTACGCTCACGTCCTTAGTAGATAAGAAGGCATTTAATAGATTTAATACTAGTAGATAGAATAGTTAAGTCTAGATTAGACAGTTTCAGTTTTCGAGAGGGAAAACGGATATAGACACCCTCCCTTGTATCATTATAGAGATTCATTCATTCAGGAGAAAGAAGAGAGAGCAAGCAGAGAATTTGTGACAAGCACCCATGTACAGATGTTTTTTTGAATTAATAGAAGAGAGTCTTTGATTCAATTTCATGGCTGGTGTTATTTCTCTGTGTATGATGTTTATGTGCTCATGAATATTTGTTTTATGTTCATGCAATTGCTTTGAATATGTTGTGCATGTGATTTCAGAGTTTTAACTAAAGTTTGAGAGAGAAGAGAATGAGTTTCAATTGTTTCTTTGTCTGAGCCAGGAGATTCCTGCATAGAGTGCAGTTGAATTCATCTGCATAGAGTGCGTTGATGAGGCTCAACAGTTAAACTCTCATTCTCATTCACCCAGAAGTTGGTTTGGGTTGGTAGAGTCGTGCAGGAGAATTGCAGGCTGAACTTGAAGGCTCAGTGGCAAATCTGAGTAGAAGGAGGCAAAGACTGATGAGGCTGTAAGTGCACAGGGTCTGAAAGACTCAACACTTGAGAGTTGTTGAAGGTTGAACACGAGAAGTGTACACAACCTCTCTAAAGGAATCAGATTTGACAAGCTCAGGAAGGATAGTTCCTCGTGATACTGTGGAGACGGACCCAGGAGAAGGTTCGAACAGGTTGGAACTTTAGAGCGGATGAAATTCCTCAAGAAGGAGGAATCAACAGCCAA
>ML777141.1:177037-218485 GCA_009831015.1 Picea engelmannii
CCCCCTAGAAGAGGCTTAATATATGAAATTATCTCTTTTTCAAGGCGTTGAGTACTTTTCCTGAGGTTTTTCTATGCTATATTGATGTTTGGTTATTAACATACTTCTTTCGGAAGTACTTCTCAAACCGTTCCCAAGACAGGTCCTCTTCGCGAACCCCTTTCACATTCTTAAGGTCTTCCCAACAAATGGAAGCCTTTCCATTCAAGTTGAAGGTGGCCACTTGAGCCTTCATATTTTCTGAAAAGTCATGGACTCTGAAATACTTCTTTAGTCCAAGCAGCCAGGCCTCTGCTTGCTCTCCCTTCTTTATTTCACCATCGAAGGAGGGTGGTTTGGATTTTCTGAATTCTTTGAATTTACGACCTTTGGAAGACTTTTGCTTCTTCTATTTCCTTCGAGAATAGGAAGTAGTTCTGCTGCTAGAAGAGCCCTCTTAATTTCCAGCTTCCTTCTTAGGGGAATCATTCAACGCTTGTCCTTTACCTCTGGGGTGGACCTTTTTTGAGGTGTTCCTCTCAGTGTGGCCACTAATATGACCATTTTTATAAGTTTCAGGTTCATGTTGCATTTGTCTTTGTAGATCGGATAAACTGTGCAGTAAAACTACGTTAATTTCTGTTTTCTTTTCTTGTTCTTTCATCATCCTTTCATTGTCAACCTTGCAGCTTTGTAATTCGACCATGAGACTCCTCATAGTCTCGGATACATTTGGAGGGGTCCCTACTACCCTCCTTTCGTTAGACTCTTCGTCTCTATTGTGGGAGCCTTCCCCCAGTTCATGGTGAGTCACCATACTATGCGTTGATAATTTCCCATGGTTGATCTTCTGCTTGTGTGTAAAAGGAAAAACATTGGTTGTTAGTCAATATTTAAATTTGTTTATAACCAGTACATAATTCATATTTTCACATGTACACACACAATAGGGGTTTTTCATTCTTATCTTCGTCTTTTGATTAGGAAGGTTAAGACAGGGGGGTTTACTCCTTTTAGGAGCGTTCTGAACAAAGATTCTATGTAACTCGTTCATGACCCCAAGCAGGCCAAGTGTTGTAACCATGCTCTGATACTAATTTGTCACACACCCACTACGACATAGTAAATCTTTTGCCTTTTCTCAAGGGACAGAATCCCTGAAGTCCTACGAGGCTTAGCGCAGGCTAACTCTTCCCTTTTTCCCACCTCCATGTGATCGTTGATTATGACCATAGGCCAAACAACTAGGCACCTTTTCGCATTTCGTGACTCAGCGATATAAGCGAGTCGAGTCTTTCGACTCTGAAAACCCTGAAATGCCGAAGTGACAAACAGGCTTCGATCAGCAATTATCCCCCTGGGCTATGCCTTGGCCAGTATGACCACTTCTCATAAGACCATAGTCTAGTTCCCTTCAGGACTTATCAATACGAGAGCCCAACCTCTTATCAACGGGACTCTCGAATTCTCGATTTCTGATTTCTCGAAATGGCCTTTGTCACATTAGCCCTCCTGGCTATGCCCTGATCCAGGTGACCACTCCTCATAGGACCTCCATCCTATTTCTTTCAGGACTTATCAATATGAGAGCCCGATCTCTTGTCAACGGGACTTCTAAATTCTCGATTTTTGATTTCCCGAAATGGGTGATCTCGCAACAAATGTCCTCCCTTAATCGGATGGTCTAGATCTATTTCGAGACTTCCACCATGGAGTGTCCTGATCTCTTGTCAACGAGACCTCCAAAATCTTGAACTTCAAGATCCCAAGATGGGTGATCTCATGACACGTGGCATCCCTTAATTAGATGGTCAAGACCTATTTTGGGACATCCACCATGGAGTGTCCCGATTTCTTGTCAACAAGACTTCCGAAATCCTGAAGTCTGAAATCTAGAGATGGGTGATGTTGCGACACGTGGCCTCCCTTAATTGGACAGTCCAGATCTATTTCGGGACTTCCACCATGGAGTGTCCTGATCTCTTGTCAACGAGACCTCTAAAATTTCAAAGTCTGAGATCCCGAGATGGGTGATCTCATGACAAATGGCCTCCCTTAATCGGACGGTCCATATCTATTTCAGGACATCCACCATGGAGTGTCCCGATCTCTTGTCAATTAGACCTTCGAAATCCCGAAGTCTGAGATCCCAAGATGGGTGATCTTATGACATGTGGCTTCCCTTAATCGGATGGTCCAGATCTATTTCGGGACTTCCACCATGGAGTGTCCCAATCTCTTGTCAACGAGACCTCTGAAATCCTGAAGTCCAAGATCCTAAGATGGGTGATCTCGCGACACGTGGCCTCCCTTAATCGGATGGTCCAGATCTATTTCAGCACTTTCATTGTGAAATTTCTCGACCTCTCATCATCAGGACTTCCAAAATCCCGAAGTCCAAAACCCCGATACCAACTCCTCTTTCAGGACTTTCGCCTCTGTTCACGAGGGCTTAACCCTCATGCATCTCCTGACAGATCCAACAACTGTCAGGTTTTCTAACTAATATCTGACGGTTCAGACCTGTCCCATGCTGTGCACTCTCCCACTGCTCCTTGGACATGGAAAAACCAACGATCTAGATACTTCCACGGACCTTGGGGATCTACGGTCCCGATTTCTTCACTACTCACGAAGGTAAAGGAAAAGGGTTAAGGCATTTAACGCCCTCATTTCTTCCTCCAATCTAACGGTCATGAATGACCGTAGATATTCCAATAGGATCTCGTCTAACAATCGATACTTATCCCTATGCTGCCAGTTCAGGATTTCAAGAGGATCATTCTTCCTCGTACAGGGTTACTAAGACTTGCGCCTTCAAATCCTTTTCCAGGTTCTTAGTGATATTTGCAAGAAGGGTGTCTCTATGGGGAGATCTATCTAGGGTATTACCTGACATGGATAATGGTATAGATTTCCTAAGAACAAACTTGAAGTCTGAATTAGATCGGTATGCATATAAATAGCGATTTCTAAAACATAAGCCATATGTGGTCTTTCCATTATAAGCATGCAACCACCATTTCTGGTCAAAACACCACACAGACAGTCTTATACTCAAACCATTCATAAATTGCACAAACTATGAGCATACATATTAGCATATAAACTTCAAGATACAATATATAAAACACTTATCAGAAATAACACCAGGTGTGATTGAAACTACTGAAAGGGGTGCTCGTTTCCACCCAACCGTAGGCTTAGCGACTCCCAATGGATTTACCGCTAGCCACCCTCAAGCTGAGACCACAATGCTGTGAGACTACGTCTCTATTTGCCAATGACTGAGAATGAAGGTTACTCTCCTTCTCTACCATCACTCACTCTGTATTTTTCCAGAGTTCTCCTCTTCCTCTTTCCCTCGCGTCTCCCCTTGATCCCACACTCTTCCTGCCTTTTCTCCTTTTGGCGAGGTTGCATGTGGCACGATCTTCCTCATGGTGGTTAGGTCTAAGGACTCTACATATGGGTATTTCACCCCCATCCCTCATTACTCACGAGGATCCCTTTACCTACCAACCTGGCGAGTCATTTAATTTGGGGCCAACAAGCTGCTCTTGGTTCTCTGGGCCAGTGAAGTCTAAATACGGTATTGGTTTCAGTGTAAGTTAACACCACCTTTCCAGGTGCCTTCCACCACCTTTCTTCAACCATCATGGTCTCTTTTTCAGGACATCCCCCTCTCAATAGTCCTGCAATATATATTCATAATATTATTCACATCCATTGACCTTTTTCACAAGGTCCATTCACATCACACATTCACATTTCTGAGTTTGCCACAATACTTGGCCAGTATAGTTATTTTTACAGACTAGGGGAAATAGGGTGTTACAAGTATACATGAGTTGTCAGTCATGCAGGTAGTGTATGTACACGTGCTGCATATGTAGTAGGGCACGTACACCATGCCAAAATTTGTTTTTTAAAGAGGAAACTCATCAAAATTGTTTGGTAAAGGTGTAAATGAATAGGACAAATTCATAAATGCATGATAGTGTCATTTTGAGCTATAATAGATGCCCCCTAATCTGTGATGTTAGAAGAGAAATTGATGGCCAAAATAAATTATAAAATATTTAATAACATGGGAAATTACTGAGTTGAGTGATCCTAGATGAATATTCATGAGCATTTCATAAACCAAATAATAATAATAATCACCTAGGAGGGCATACCCATGCTCAGGACAAACTAATCATGGCTTCCAATCAAGTACACTGTAGATCCATGTCATATATATATATATATATATATATATATATATATATATATATATAGTAATCATCGCCACAACAGTAATGTGTATGCCAATATAGATTGTATTCATGAAGAATACACAATGGATCTACATCTCAAAATCATTAGAAGATATACAAATATAATGTGATATGAATCTTCAGGAGGCATCAATTCATGTAGCTGGAGATGATAGCTTCATTAACTTGGGATATATTTCCAAGATCTTTATAACTTAGGTAGGAGTATAATGGGAGTGTAAAACTCACTATCCTGAGGTCTTCGACAAGTCATCATAGAAATACTAGAGGATCACGATTATCAGGCATGGAACTTCATTGATTCTGAATGTACACTTGACAAGACTCTCGATATGGCCAACTAATGAAGGTCAAGAGAATTATTGTAGAAAGGCCAACTCAGGTTGTAAGACTTTCCTTTGGAAAAAAACATGGCATACAAAAATACTTGTGCATCCTTTTATTCACATAATATTGGGGCATAGGAGGCACCACATAATCTCCATGTGTTTGGAAGAGTAACCAAATAGAGGAGGACACAACTCTATGTAACGACAACAACTTACTAAGCCCATATTAAATCCCTAAGTGTTTTGAAGAATGGATTGAAGGATGTGATTTTTCCAATGATGACTATATTGCTTCCAATAAAAGAGAATGTTTTCACATCCCCTCTTTTTGGAATATTTGATTTTCTTTTTCTTTTTCATATTTTTAACGAGCTTGAAAAAGAATAAAAGAACGCTAAGTTACAAAGGAGGAATGAGTGTCGCGAGAAATAAAAATAGTTCCAAGATAATGGAACATACTGATTCTCAGTGCAAAGATAAATTTGCAGGATAAGGACACTCGAGAAAATTCCTCCATGGGTAAGGGTGTCAGAACGCAAAGGAAACAATGTTGCAAGGCCTACACCTACAGAATGCTCTATAATTTTAGCAACAATAGAATCGATCTGACATTAGGCCAAAGATGCAAAAGTGATATATGAAATGCAATTTTTGTATTGAAAAAAGGGTTAAACTTATGCCAAATAGATATTCCTTATGGTCCAAATAAAGAGTATGAAAGAAACAAGGTCACTTGATGATCTTTTCCTGTTTAAGGAGTCTGAAAAGGGCTTAAAGAAGATTCCAAGGGGTTTCCTTTTTCGCAAATAATCTCCAAGGCCCGAAAAAGTGATAAAAAAAAACCAGAGAGAATGTCTTTTTTTCGCAAATTTAGTCCCTCAGGCCTGAAAAAGGGTTAAAATTACACTGGATGTTATTGGATTAATTGGTAAATGTGGAAATAAAATGATCTCCCTAGATCAACCTAGATCTAGAAAAAAATGAGATGGGACATGACGCTTTCCCTAAGCTATAATCATTGAATTTACTATCAAACAAGAGATGAGCAACATACCGTTTAAATATCGCTTCCTTGTATCTTTGTTGTCCTCGCTCTACTCCAATGCTCCTGTGATATTGTTTCTGCAAGAGAACATAAGCCAACCAAAGTGGAAGAAACAATAGTATACTCAATGAAAACTTATGCATGTAATCAAGGAATCATATAATAAAACAAGAATGGTCTTATGGGAAAGAAACATGCCACTGCATTATATTAATTAAAAGTGGAAGATACAAGCAAAATCCTTGATGTTGCAAGGTCCCCTTTCAGTGGCCCTTTGCTCCAACACACACACTTGCTCCAAACTTGCATGAAGAAGATCCACAATGACTTGATGAACCAAAATGAAGCCCTCAAGCATGAACTAAAGTAGAATTCCTTATACAATTCTTATCCTATTCAACCATAATTAACCTTATCCTTTTCCATGAGAAATCTCTTTTTATATAGGGGAAAGAGAGATGTTTAAAGAGATTAGGATGATCCCACCAAATCAGAGAAGTGAGTAAGATCCCATCTATTTGGAAGCTGTCTCATCTTCTAGAACTTTGGTGAACCTCGACCTTTTCTTAGTCTTTTAGTATCGTTACACCCTAGCTATAGGAGAGCCTGCGATGATGTCACAAACTAGTTTCAAAGCAGAGGGAGACAATCAGGCATCGCCGTGCCCTGCATATAGTGCAGCCTGTGACGATATTCTTTAATAGGGTTTTTGAGAAGAGAAATCCAGTCACTTTTCTCATGAAGGAAGGATATTTTGGGAACACAAACACATGTTGTAAAAGGATCAATAGGGTGGCCAAAATAGTGTGTAACACTCATTCCTTTATGCATAATTGATTATAAAGTAGTTCCCTTAACAACCATACATGACTACTCTTTCAATATATGAAATCGACTTTGGCTCAACAACATATCAGACTCATGCAATCCAATCCATACAAATTTTTTAACTATTGTAGATGAGCAGGGGGTGAACAAAAGGTCCTGCGATATGCGATGGGTTTGTATTGAGCGAAAAATAATAAAATGAGAGGGAAAAAAATTATGGTTACTGCTCAAAGACAACAAAAATCAACTATAATATAAATCGAAGAATATGTTACTGTGTTCCAACCAATAACTACGATTTCAAACTGTTTCAAAATAGAATTCTCTTAACTATAATTAAATTTTAAGAATAGGGAGTGAAAATGGATGTGGGAAGGCAAGGGGGTTGTAATTAGCGAAAAGTGAAATAATGGTAGGGAAAGAGAGCAGGTATTGTTCATAAAATTAATTAAGTAATCCATAAAATCATTCCATATCAATGAAAAAGATCCAACACCAACCAAACTAATCATTGTGCCAAAAGAACAACTACTGTGTAAAACTTAAACAATTCTTGTGCATTAAATTGCTCATTGTTCGCAGTCAATATGCGACATAGTGTGATTAAAACAAGACAATATGTATTCCACAACCTGTAGAGGATTTTATTTCTTCTCATTTATCCATTTAATATTTTAAATCAATTCTGAAATGAATAGACAGTCAATTAATTCCACTTTGTTCAACATAAAAAATCAACCACCTTCCATCAACACAGACACAAAAAGCATGCCCAATTTTATCCCTTTATTCCATCTACAATTAAATTGTAACGAGACCATACTTCCAGAGCTCCCGTGCTTATCTCTGTTAAGGTATATGATATTCATACATAGTGGACAGTCAAACCCAACGATTCATAATTCAATTGCAAAGATCCTGACTTGTCGTTTAACCACACAGACATCAATAACCAATTCAATTCATACGATCTTGAGGGATACACAGACCACTTAACAAAATGCAAGATCTTTTCAGTGATTGTACAGGTTCAATCATTCTGAATCTAACATCCACAATGTTGGGCTATTGATCCAATCCAATGAGGCAACAACAACATGCCCAATATCATAACACAATCGATCAAATTGTAACAAAACTATATTAAAAAACACGTGACCCTCTTTGATAGTGCAATCAAATAATATCTATAACATAGAAAATGGATGACTATGCCATAATTTTCACGATTGCAATAGTTCCATTTGAAAACTTAAACACCAGTCACAACAATCATTAAGTCAACTATCATGTTGTAGGAATGCCACACATACCCACACAACATGCACGAAGCAATGTTGTGACTTAATAAATTAAAAATAGGATCGGGTTACCAATTCAATAATCAAAGTGTAAAAGAAAACAACTGTGTATTTGGTTTAACCAATCATCCAATTAACCATGTTGAGCTTATCCATTCGATTATAATAACAAATTTAGTGACTAGATACCAAAACCAACACCACTGTCAACATAATCAACAGGGCGAGCCAGTAATCAAACCATGTCTAAAACACACTGTCAATCCATAACAACCAACAATATACCCGATAAGCCATAACGGTCCCCCCTATCAACACTCAGGCTTAATAAAACGACGATTTTCTCTGTGGACCAGCACAGGGAGACTAGATTCGACTCCTCTCATCAGTGAAAACCTCTGAGACCAAAAGTGCACACACAAGGTATACCACAATTGACTTCATGGATAGGGTGACAATTCCTATGATAGAAGAGACTACGAACAAAGGAGCAAGGCTCCATTTTTTCCTTGTAACAATACTTAGCACACACAATGTATAACTTCCATCTCTCTCCTAGCCAATCAACTAACAATGCTGAGATGAAATAGATCCGAGAAGAAGAAATATAACCCACTGCACAACCCTTAGTAGCATGAACAACCCATACCCAAGCGAAACAATGTGCAGTGACACAAGGTGTTTCAAAACAGTAAACCCCATAACAACCAAAGATTGGGTATGGTGATACGAATGTACGAAGAAATCCAACCACTCTAGACCAAATGAAACCATCCAACTAAAACCAACAAGGATGACAGAGAGCCTTTATGGCTGCTAACACTCAGAACAACCAATAACACTATGACTTCAAACATTATTGCATTGAAAACAACCAATGATTGATTCCAAAAAAAATCACAAATTTACATTTTTGACATTCTTAAGCAAAGCACAAACCCATACATCCAAGCCAATATCTATTTCATAACTAGAGAAAATTCATGGATGGAGAAAATACATACCTATAACCAAAATCACCTTAACACGTGACTTGGCTGAGAGGTTCTTCCTCTGCTTGAAAGTCGGAGCCTAACCATAACAAACACAGTTGAACAATAGCCAAACTAGGGTGGAAAATGGTGGAAGGAGTAGGAGTGACGTGTAGTAAATGCACGTCACCTCCATCCCCACTCATTCAATTCCTTAGTACACACCAACCAACTTCTCATTAACACATTCGATTAAACCATCCAACCATCACTTTGTCAAATGTGCCACCCACATCACATCTTACCGTCTCCAACTATACAATAGTGAATATCAACCATATTTTCATATAACTCCATAATCGTATAGCTATTAATTTGTTATCTAGGGTTACAAAAATCATTTGAATTTAAATGCATGTAGCATAAGAGCATAGTTCGACTCTTCCTTTTTCATTTTGTTTAGGTTTCTTTTCTTTTCAATTGCTCTTATGTATTGTTTCTAACATGTTTATTGTGTATGTGTCATAGTAAGGAATCCATGAACATATAGAAATGATAACAATGGGTGAAATAGGCCATCATAACATGAAATTAGATTCTAGAGTAGTAGAAACAACATATAACATGCCTTATCCATCGCTAATAAAACCAAGATTTCATCAACCATGTAGAACTCTGTAAACAGTGTCAAACAACAACATAATCATGAAATAAGATCATATCTAATTTTCCAATCTACAAGGGGGTCCCACCTACTAGTATTATATATCTTGTTTAGCTTATAATAATAGGCTTTAGCAATACTTTGTGGGCAAAACCTCGTTGTGATTTGAATCGTCAACAATACATTTAGAGCAGATTTTACTATTTTAAAATTGTCAAGCTTGACTTTTTGTTTGATTGCAATCCTTAGAAAAACTAGTTTGAATTTCTTGGGATGCAATACGTGGAAAATCATGTTCCAGTTGTGTAGAACAACCTCCAAGTGGTATATTTGAATTTGGGGAAGTGAAAATATTAACCAATGAATGTGGTTACAAGATCTTCATTGGGTTACAAGATCTACACTATAGTTACAAGATATCTATTATAGTTACATCATCTGCTAAAAAATGCTTTGGATTTTGATGACATCTTCTAAAGAATCTCCATAGTACCTCAACCATCCCCCAAATATTGAATTTTTATTTGGATTTTTTCTCATATGAAAATCAATGAGGGATTACATGAACAACGACAGTCAAATGTGGGGAAAACATGTTGATCATCAATGTTTCACAGGGAGGAAAAAAGGTCATATGAGAGATATGGAGTATGTGAGATGGGATTGAAAGATGGTATAAGAGTATGAATGCCTCCCCCCCAACTTGAATATTATTTTCCATCCTCAAAAAAATTTGACAAATAGGGAAAAAAATATACACACATCAAAACGGTCATTGTAGACACATGGAACTTTCCAAATATATCTCCTCGAGAATTCAAGAAATTAATGATTAAAGATCAAAGAAAAAAACATACCTTCACCTATCTGAGAAGTCCATGAGTTATGCATATGGGAGATATTTTATTACTGATGATAATGGA
Source organism: Picea engelmannii (assembly GCA_009831015.1). Classification (NCBI taxonomy): domain Eukaryota; kingdom Viridiplantae; phylum Streptophyta; class Pinopsida; order Pinales; family Pinaceae; genus Picea; species Picea engelmannii. The sequence continues at coordinate 187,361 of ML777141.1, forward strand.
TGAAGATGTTGACTACTATTACTGGATCATGGAGCTAAAGTGAAACATTCTGATCTCAATCATGTTGTTTTCTTCCTCTTGGTTGGAGGAACATGATGCAGGAGCATCACTGTAGTCATTTAATGAGGCAAGGTGTAGAACGAATTAGCATCCAGTGAAACACACTTTAAATCTTTTGGATTCTAAGGAGGGCATGCCACTTTAAATTTTGAAAACTTTGTAATTAAAGATCCCATGAGATCTTGAAGCTAGAGCCATTTTATATGCTCCAGGAGATTGTAATTTCCTTTAATGCCTATAGGATTGTGCATATTTTTGAGCGTCGACTCATATCTAGATTGTAGTTATTCATTTATTATAATAATCCTAGAGGTAGGATGCTTTAATTGTGATATGAAATCACTAGAATAGTTTGGAGTGAAGAATCGAGAAGCCCCTTCACGTATAAATCAATGTAATCTATGCCCACAAGAGGTTGTTGGAAAAATAAGTTGAAAGCTGATGAATGTTGTTGAAATCCTTGAAATATTTGTTGAAGGAACATAGAAGAGGATAATTGCTTTCAATCTCTAAGATTGCTTATATTTGAGAAACTGGGTAAATATTATGTTATTTATCTCTGTGTTTGTGTTTGTGTGCATCTAAATAGTTGGTCGAATGAATCCTTAATGTGAATTCAATTTTTGATTTTTTCTCTTCTAAAATCTCAGTGCAAGGAGTGCACAGTGCCCACACAAGCAGTGTGGAGGTTGAACTGTCTACAGGTTCAAATAGCTCAGGAGAGATAGCGTAAGTTTACATAGAGCGAGCACAAGGAGTGTGCCTATACTCAAAGGGGTATAAAATATCAGAGGAGAGACCAATGCAAAGAGTGCGTAGAGTCAACACTTCATTAAGTATTAATAAATATCACAGGAGAGATAGTGCAAGGAGTGCGCAGGTGACTTATTTTAAGTCCCAAGTGTTGAATTAAAAATCTTCTTTTGTCTCAACATGGTGTTTAACACCTTCATTCCTCCACACAGACCTTTGTGCTATGGTTCATGTCGAAGACAGTGGAGGGGTTCATAGTTACTATGGACTCTTCCCTTCAAAGAGTCTCAATCAAATTCCTTCAAAGGGTTTTTATCTAACTATCTAAAGACTTATCAGGCACTAGAGAGTATCAGGTAACAAGGTTAAGTCAGTTGGAAACAATCCAGGTCAGTTCAGGGTTGTTGCATTCAATTGGGTCAGTGCTTCCATGGATAGTTGAGGAATAGTAAGGACAAATGGATATCAAAGTGATGATTCTCCCTACTCTAATATCGCATGTTGGGTATCAGTATAACAACCATGATCATCACTATGTCCATCAACATCTTAAATGGTACCCAAACGAGCTCCTTGCGGCCTTACTTGGCTTGTCATAAGACCATGTTATTTTCCCCTCAGGGGAGGCCTTCCTGGGGTAAATTTTGAGTTTTGAAATCATCCCACATGATAATTCCTTATTTCAATACTATTCAGTATTTGATGAGCTAAGCATGCAGTTTATGAAAATTTTATCGTTGGCCCCTTTCGCTTGTCACTAGGCAGGTATCGTGGGGGTGGGGTCCTTTTGCAAATAATAAAATGAATGTTGGCCCCTTTTTTGGAAATAAAACTCTGTCATACTATATGGGTCAGTACAATATTTCCAATGATCTATCATGAGCATGATTATGAGTCTGTATGACCACCCTACAGAGGATGCAATGTTCACATCACCCGAATGGCCAAAACCAACATTTGTGACTTCCTGGTATGCTTCTGTTCATATTTCTATTTTAAAAAGAAAAAAAAAACTAAGGATGGTGTATTTTAGTGCAATACCTTTCCAATGGTATATCACGTACTTGGTTTTGACCCCCAGTTTGTGAGAACGAGCCTTCGCAAGTTCATGACCAGTTTTGGACACCAGATTGGTTGCAATAGTTCTTGGTTAAACAATTGTTGTTAAGGGGTTTTAAATTGGGGATTCATTGATTCCATGATGTAGTGGACTAATATAAATTTCCAATAGCTCCTAATTTTCTTCATTCAGACCTCAGAAGGCCAAATTAGAGTTGTCACAAGTTATTCAACTATTTCGGGCAAAGGGGTCCAACCTTATTACATAGCGGGGTTTCATGATAGATAAAAAAGTCATTAATGACCCTAACACACAAATATATGGAAATCTCATCGAAGTAATCATCGATACAATTCCAACGGTACTTCATTTTCCTTGACTGGATATCGTATGGTGATGTGGCGCCTTTCGCAAGATTGGTTGTCATGTGGGCCCACCAATAGTCAAGGACTTTAAGTTGTAACTGTTCCAGACCCAAATTGAGGGGTGAGATGGTACCATGGCATATTGGTGACCACATATTCTTGATGGGCTCGTCAAGACCTTTCCAACGATGTGCCCTATGTCTAATTCCAACTCCATCTCATTTGGAAACATTTTTTGGCTAAGTCAACAAGGTCATGGTCAAAAGTCAAAGTCAAAGTCAAACTTTGACTTGGTACAATTTTTGAGAATTATTAAAAATAGATGAAAAATAAAAAAATCAGAAAAACTAGAAAATTGAGGACACAACATGCATCCCTCATGCAAAAAATTGGAAATTTTTTATTTTTTTTAAATAAAAAATAGAAAACCCCCCTCTCCCCTCTCTCAAGTCATTTTAGCATTTTGGCCAAGGGGAGAGGTGGCTATGCAACTAAGGTCTTCAATGGTAGATGAAGGGTTCTGTACATAAGATTCATATTTTCCATGGAAGCAGGCCAAGCCATACTCCATCCTCAAGAACATGGTATAGGTAGCCATACCTCTTATACTTTCTCAACCTGTGATTTTTTGCTCAAAATGTGAAATTTGCTTATGGTTGTGGTGATTTTCTTCATGGTTCAGAATTGAATATTGATGGGTTTAGTCAATCTGTTGGTTCAAAAATTAGTGTGTTGGTTTTTGTGATTTTCTGGAGGTTTTATTGGGAAAAACTGAAATGGAGAGGGGAATTGAACCCCTCTTGGGTACCAGGCCCAAGCCTCCAGGGCTCCCTTAAATATTTATAAAATTATAAGTTTTACTGAATATTCTGGCCTGTGCATAGCCATTTGCAGGCCCTCGGCTTTGAACCCCAACCTCCTCCCTTTTTCCCCACTGAAAATTCCTATAAACTGCCAAAAAATAAAAAAATGAAGGGCGGGGGTTTGAACCCAAGACCTTCCATCCCTTTTTCTAAAGTTAAAAAACCCACTTGAAACAAAAAAAATAATTTTTGAATTTTGTTGGTCAGCCACCTGTCCACCACCAGGGCGCCACCACTAGCTCTCAGCCTCCCCCATGGGCTCCCTCTGTGAAGAACACCAACCCTCCACCCTCCTCCATCCTCACCACCTCCCTCCACACCAACAAACCCCTCCACCATACCTCGCACACTGATTCCACTTCTCCCCCATGCACATCCTCTGTCATACTCCTCCTCCACATGCATGACCTCCCAACATTTCCTTCCACCCACACCAATCCCCTTTCCCCTTTCCCCTTTCCTTCCTCCTATCCACTCCCCATGTGCAACAACCTCTTCACACCTCCCACCACTCCATGCTCCTCTCCCCGCACGCTGCCAACCCCCCTTCCATCTCCATTCCTCCACAGTCTGTTCCTCCTCCTCCGCGCACACACTCCATTCCCCATTCCCTCCTCCTCTCCTCCACGTGGATCCTCCCTTCTCCCATATCCATACCTCTTCTTGTCCACAGCCTCCCAACATCACTCCACCATCGTCGACAACCAATTACCAGAGTTGTGGTTTTTTTCAAATTTTTAATTTAATTTTCTTTTTGTTTTGTTTTAAGTTATATGTTATATTAAATTTTAATTTTAATTTTATATATACATACATACACACACACACACACACACACACACATATATATATATATATTCAAATTAAAAATTTTAATTAAATTTTTTATGATATTTAATTAAGAATATAAATAAAATTTAAAAAATGGGTTTTTAAAACTATATATTAGAAATTGAGATTCCTCCCCCCTAGGGGTTACTCGACTTTTTAATTACATAACTTCGCCATACAGAGGCAAAATTTCACCCGTAAATTGTCAAAATGACCAGGGCAAAGTCAATAATGCAAACATAGGATTCTCCTCCTCAAATTCAGCCCATAATTTCAGTAGCACGTACCGGAGTGATAGGGTCTCGTTACCGACCCAAAAGCACGTGATGGAAGGAGGCCTAATTGGGGGCCTCTGAGGCCAAATTGGGCCAAACGAGGAAAAATCATTTCAGCTACATGTGTGCATGCTTGTAGTAACCTATCAATTTTGGTGTCTAGCCCAAAATATTTCCACATTTGCACATTTTTCCCTTATCAGTCTCTCGACCAGCTCCTTCATGCGTACCTTTCTGGGGCCATATCTTACTCATCCAAAGTCAGATTTGCACCAAATGAAACGAAGCAGAAAGGTATAGAACAAATATATAGCATGGGAACACAAAATATTAGTTTTGTGGTTATTTGGTACAATGAAAAATCCTCCCAAGGTTCAGGTCCAGGGGGTCTCTTCACCAAATCAAGCCCAAATCAAAGCCATGCTTGGGTAAGCTCACATGGAAACTTCTAGGAAGAAAAGGGGGGGTATAATCAGGTCTGAAAAGTTCTTGAACAATGGGCATTTCTGTACATACAGCGACCAAATCCCAAATGCCCCTTGCCATCCTAAGAAACTATGCAATTTCACCATAGCTTGGGGCTTCATCCCGGTGAATCTAACAGCCATGGATGGTTGGGAACTCTCCTATTTCATGTCATCTACAACCGCAAAATATGGACGCAATCAAAGAGTCTTTGGGATGGCACAAATACCAAGGAAAATGATGATATGGCATACTAATTATTGGCATTTGATGAAAATGACTTTTTGTAATATTTCAGTCTCACATAATTTACTTTTGGCATGTAAACTTTCAAAATAAATGGTCAAATCAGATTTGATTTGATTTCCTTTGGATAAGATTCCGTTTTTAGGACAAGTTTACTTTTTTCTAAAAGGAAAAAAACACTTTAAGGGTTGGTCCACTTATCACTTTTCCAAAAGTGACAAGTGTCTTGTGACCTAACCCTAAGCCTTCACCTCTTATTTATAAATAATACGGATGACATTGTAGAAAAGGGTGGTGGATGAATATAGTAACAAAGCTCTCCTGAAATTTTCCAAAGCTCTTTGTGTGTGTGATACTTGTTAAATTTTAGTTGTTGGACATGTCACTTGTTGGTTAAGGGTTTAGGGGTAGTAGTACTAAATACTTGTTATGTTATCTATCTCTAGGAGGGATTAGTTAGCTAGGTGTTTGTTGTTTCTTCCTTGGGTTTAAGTTACTTCTTTCATTTTCTCACAACTTTGTTTAACTTGTTTGACGTGTTTTAGTGCATACTTTTTGAAGTATTCATAATTCAACTATTTTCATCCTTAGATAGTGGTCAAGAGTCATAGGGCCCCTTAGGATAACCCTTAAATAAGACTCTTAGTTGGTTGCTCATGCTTGATTTCTTTTTTATCTCTTTCATGCAATTTTTTTTTATGATTTTCAGTTACTAACCTTGCTGCCCCAAATAGGAAAATTGACCATTTTGGTCAATGTTTCCCACCAAGACAACCATCTTAGTGGGATGTCATTTATCTTTTATGTGTAATTTGTTTTTCTTTGATTTCATTTTTTCCATATATAATCACTAAAATTTTGTTTTTTTCCTACAATGATATAATCCAATCACCTACTCTCCTTATCCTAAGTGGTTGGGGACCATCTAAAGACCTGTTTGAGGCAAAGGGGCCAGTATTATAGTGAAGAAAAAACATCAAATCTGATCGGTAAATCTACCCAATCACTCTCATTTTCACCTTAAATTCACTTCCACTCATTCTAAAAATGTTGGTACCCGTGTCGATATGCTTTAATTGTGTATATAGTTTGAGTAGTTTTCTTATAAATTTATGTTTATAAACTTTGATTTGTACCTTCGTAAATAATCATCGTGGATTCAAAATTCAATAAGTAAACTTCCAAACCCCATACAAGGAATCAGTTGGTACTTTCATGCATATGGTAGCCTTGTCACTCGCAAAGAGAATCAACCCATTCCTTTGGGTTGAATGGTATAAGTGTTTACTTTTAATTAGTTTATTTTGTCATTCTTCATTGTATATTTTCTCGTACACTAATCTACAGGTGGCTTCCCCTAAAGGGGCCATGTAAAAAATCACCAAGCTAAAAACACTCAGAAAACGACAAAACACTTGAAAACAAAGCAGAGGTCTACCCCAGACACATTCAAAACAAAACCTGTATTATTTAGTTATATGCCTACACATACTATTTATTTGTGATGTATATGTCACATACTTATTTACTTATTTTTGTATAAAGATTTAGATATATTTCAATTTATTGACCATGAGGCACGCTTGCAAAAGAGAGACGTGGTCTCACCACGTGGATGGCATGGTCCTTTATTTCAAGAAATTTCAATTTCATAGAATACTAAGTGTCAAAGTCAGGGAGTCTTCATCAAGAGTCCCTCGGAAGTTGTCTAGTTAGTATAGAATGAGTGGTATTTCCTTAGTACCACATGGTCAAGGAGTTAAATATCTCAACTTGGTTGGGATACTACACCGATTGGGGAAGCTCAGCTAAAAATCTCGTTACGGGGGTCCTAGGCCTCTTCCTTTTTGTAGGTATCCTTCTTCCATCCAAGCAGCTTAAAGAGCCAAAAATTGTGAGTGACGAGAAGTGGCTAATCCATGCTTCTCTGAACTGTATGGGGCACTCTTCAACCTAATCACTGTGGTCTACTAAGAATACTTTTCTTATACTTGCAGACATAGTTCTGGGATGTGTTTTCTTAATCGGGATAACCTTTAAAATGGTGTGGTGGCTAATGCATGTGTTAATAACTGAAAATTCATGAATAAAAGACATTTTAAAGTCAAAGATTTTGTCAGTCCACCTTTCATCCACGAACATAAATTGCAGTTGTAAATACTCTCCTAAACATAGTTGTAACAACTCATATAAAAGTTGTCCATCTTGATTTACAACCCCCCTTTTGATTTCAAATTTTTTCAGGATCACTTCCTCGGTCACCCCGGGGAGTACCAAGCCATCCTGGGCTTGGTTCCCTTCCTTAAAATCTTTGAACAACTTGTTTTTCACAATTTACAACCATATGAAAAGACCTGGATATAGATTTTAAACACACTTTTCACCCTTATTTTTCACTTTTTTAACTTGAGGCATCCACTTGTCTATTGTCTAGGACCCTTGTTTACCCTGGGAATCCATTCTGGGACATTTTCCAAGGATTTAAGGGAGTTAACAACTCCTTGTTTGCTTTGTTTAGTTTTTTGTCATAAAAATCAACGAGCTTATTTTCATCCCATTGTCCATAATTTTCACCCCCCAGGACATTTTGGCCATCCAGGAAGTTGAGGGAGGACAACACCCAGGGTGGGTGGTCCTAAGAAATACTTCTCATAAGTATTTCAAATCTCATTTTTCCCCTTCTTTACCGCCTCAGGAGAAGGACCATCTAGGGTGTGGGTTGTCTCTGGCTCGTGCCGAGCTATCAAAGAGGTCATAACTAGCTTCACAGTCAGATAGGATGGATCTGTCCCAATGGACATATTTTTCTTATAACACCAAGCTCAGGAGGGAAGCGCAAGGTGTGCACCAGAGCTTGAGTCATTAAAGAGACAAATATCAAGAGTGATAGAAAGAGTATGTCCCCAAGAGGATAAATCTCTTTTTTGGGGGGTGAGTGGATGAGATCTCTTTGGGATATATCAAAATCCCTCATAGCTATTGGATGAAAGAGAAGGAGCACGACTATGAAGACCCCAAGTCCTTCGAACTTCGCATATCTAACAGTTTTTTAAGTTGTTGTTGTAAGTGAGGAAAAATCCCCAAAGCTCCAAAGTCACAGAGTGAATCTACACCATAGATCACTGGGAGAGTGCGATTCATTGGATGCCCAAGTGGTTCAACGATTCCCCACTCCGAGAGAAATTGCTTGTTGTTACACGTAGTTGAGAATTCCCCAAAGTATCAAATTCCAGAGTAAATACTGATCGTCAGTTGTTGGGTGCACGTGTCCATAGATTTGAAAGTGTTCAAAATTCGACTATCCGGAAGGTTGTGGGTGAAATTTGTTTGGTGTGAAAAGTCCCAAAGCCCGTAGTCAATCTTGACCGTTTGTTGACGAGTAAACAAGGACCATCAAATCTATGGATTTCGACCCTTCGCTACTCCAGAGGTATTGCGTGTTGGAGTCATAGAAAGTCCCGAATCCCTAAGCCTTCGAGTTCTGTTTAGCTGTATATTGTGGCATAGAGTGTGGACCGTTGATCCTTGAAATCTTCCGGAGTTCACCAGTAAGACTATTCAAGAGAATTGGAGGGTGATGTTGGTAACTTTTATGAAGCCCTGAAGTTTTAGAGTGCCAAAGTTACCACTTTGAAAATTTTAAGCCAAAGGTTTTAGGCCCGAGGTCATGTGCATGACTCTGCTGGAGTAAGAAGACCCTCACAAATACAAATTTTCATGTAGTGAGAGAAGAAAAGGCCCGTGGTAATACTTTTAATGGTTCTATGAGGACCTGAGAGTCACTTCGGCTCTTGTGTAATTCAATCCTAGACCAAGAGGTCGCACGAGCCCTAGGGGGGTTTTCATCAAGTGTTATCAAAGTAGGAATAAGATCTGTGAGAAAAAATATTTAGGTTCATGCCGCCAAGGAGATCCAGGGAGAGACCTATAGTCAATGAATATATGGAGGAGTAAATGAGACAACTTTGTGCAAGGATGGATGACATGGAAACAACACAAAGGAGAGAACCAGAGGCTTGTGATGTAAGTGAATTTGAAAGTGAAGATATAGAAGAAGAAGAAATTGTAGGAGAAAAAGCAGTAGAGGAGCGATTGTTGAGAGTTCTTTTCAAGCTGGGAACCAGAGAAAAGATGAAATTTCTGATGTATGAAGGTAATTTGAATGTAGAATATTTTCTTAACTGGAGAAGTGCTTTAGAAAATTACTTTGACTATGAGGATATTGATGATGATAATAAATTAAAGCATGCAATGACCAGATTGAAGGGAGATGCAACTTTATGGTGGGACGAGTTGCAAGCTGACAGAAGGAGAAAAGGTAAGTCCAAGATTCAGAGCTGGGATAAAATGGTATCTAAGCTCAAGAATAATTCATACCCAAGGATTATCGAATGAATCTATTCAAAAGGTTGCAAAATCTGAGACAGAAAGGTTTGTCGGTGAAGGAGTATACTGAAGAATTTTATAATTTGAATATAAGAGAAGGACAAAGGGAGAATGATGCAAAGAAAGTTGCTAGGTATATTAATGGATTGAGGTATGAAATCCAATATGAGATTAGTATTATAATGATAAGGACTATAGAAAATTCTTATCAGGTAGCCCTAAAGGTAGAAGAAAAATTGGCAAGGAAGCAAAGTCAGACGAAAAGGGGGAAGAGTCTTAACAGAGGAAGAGGTACCAGCAGAGTGAAGTTTTTGAAATCCAGGGGAGAATCTAGAGGATTTAACAGTCAGAAATATAGAGGAGGAAGTTCTAAAGGAGGGTACTCTAGAAAAAGGAATCCTTTTCCAAGAGGTAGAGGAAGATGTAGAGGAGGATAAGTGAAGTGTTATGCTTGTGGGAAAATAGGGCAAATGTATTGGGAATGTCCCGAAAACAAGGATGCAGGAGTTAAAGAAGCTCACATTTCTGAGTTGCAACAGAGGAAAGTGAAGACAAAGATGAATTAAGAAGAAAATAAAGAGGGAAGATCACTCATGATGAGGAAATCTCTCGTAAATCCATAAAAAGAGGTACGAGATCCAATCTAGAGGAACAATTTATTCAAAACTGCTTGCAAGACCAGAGATAGAGTATGCAAGGTGATCATAGAAAGTGGTAGCACTAACAACTTAGTATCCACGAAGATGGTGGAAAAGCTAAAGTTGGAGATGAAAACACATCCGAGTTCATACAGGGTGTCGTGGTTGTAGAGAGGACATCAAGTCATGGTAAGTCGATAGTGTAAATTTGAGTTTAAAATTGGTAGTTATAAGGATGAAGTTTTATGGGATGTCATACCCATGTATGTTTGTCACGTTACATTGGGGAGACCTTGGAAATATGATAGTAATTCCATACATAATGGGAGGAAGAATACTTATACCCTTGAGAAAAATGGGTGTAAACATATGTTGTTTCCATTAGAAGATAAGGGAGTCAAAGAGGAGGCTATTCCTATTATACTTCTCATGACTGAGAAGGAGATCTTGAAATAAGTTAAGAAATAACATAAAATGTAGTTTGTTATTATAGGTAAGCCGAGAGTCATCCTTACAGACACTTCTATGAATGATTTTCCTATGAAAGTTCAGGAGTTATTGGATGAGTTTGTTGACATTGTGGTGGATGAGCTACCTGATACTTTACCGCCCATCAGAAGTATCCTTCACCATATTGACCTTATTCTAGGAGAATTTTTTCCAAAAAAAGCAACATATAGATTAACCCCTCAAGAGAATGAAGAGGTCAAGGAGTAGGTCCAAGAGTTTTTGGATAAAGGTATGATTAGATAAATATTGAGCCCATGTGTAGTACCAACTATGTTGAGTCCAAAGAAGGATGGGGGTTGGAGAATGTGCATAGATTCCAGAGCCATAGAAAAGATAACCATTAGGTATAGATTTCCTTTAGCCGGAATGGATGATTTAATGGATGTGGAGCTAGTTATTTTTCCAAGATAGACTTTAAGAGAGATTATCATCAGATAAGAATGAGAGAGGGAGATGAATGGAAAGCAACGTTCAAAACAAATGAAGGACTGCATGGGTGGCTTGTTATGTCATTTGGCTTAACGAATTCTCCAAGTACGTTAATGAGGTTAATGAATGAAGTGATCAAAGATTTTATTGGGAAGTTAGTGATCGTTTATTTAGATTATATTCTCGTTTTCAATAAGACCAAAGAAGAGAATTTAATACACTTGGAAATGGTGTTGAGAAGGATGCAGGAAGAAAATTTATTGGTGAATTTGAAAAAATGTTCTTTTATGAAGACAAAACTTGTGTATTTGGGATTTGTAAACTCTTCTAATGAATTGAAGATGGATCTAGAAAAGGTTAGGGCTATAAGAGAGTGGCCTTCTCCAAGAAGTGTGTTTGAAGTAAGAAGTTTTCATGGGTTAGTGAGCTTTTATAGAAAATTCATTAGGAAGTTCAACAGTATTTGCACACCCATACTAGATATTATAAAGAAGGAACATGGATATTTTGACTGAACAAAATAAGTCGAGAAAGGATTTAGAGTTGTTGAGCCTCCTTTTTCTCACCTCCAATTGACTTATCTTGTCCCATATCCTGACCAATGTTTCCTCATACATGTGCACTATGTTTCTATTTTCCTCAACAAACATGTATTTTAGCCATTATTGTGTACATATGAGGTAACTTATGTTTAATCATGATTTATGATGATTTATTAATGATTTGGATTGAATATTTGATGTTTTAAGCTCTCTAATTACTTTGAATGATCTAAGCAAACCTAATGAACAAAAAGACCTATTAATTTGGTACCTGTTTCGACATTCATCCAATACTTATCTCGTCCAGTACCAATTTTGCGCTCGTCTGGTACTAGCATCAAGAACCGTCTGGTATCAGATATAGTTCGAAATTTTGGAACAGTTCTAGAGGAAAATCAAGGTAATGGGTTTTGTCCATAGAGACATATACATGTGGATACATAAGTCAAAATTCAACCAGATCACACGTGTGGACATCCATCTCGGGGGGAATGATTATTCCAAAATTAGCAAAAATCTCAAAATGCCAACTTGTGCCTCGATTTCTGTGCAGATGGTATCATATCTATCAATTCTATGATATGGGTTTTTTCTAGAATGTGGAAAAATGAATAAAATGAGGACATGTTTCCAAAATTCAATTTTTTTTATAAGATATGGGTGGATCTCTAACTCAAATCTACCCAAATTGATGAAAAACCTGGATTTTTGAGATTTATCCTAAAATTGTAAAAAATGTTTTCTGAGTTTGGAGATTTAGTTTAATCCATTCCTCCATGGATTTTATCTATAAATAAGACCTCATAGGTCTGAGGAAAAGGGAAGCAATTATTAGGCTACATATTGGATTTATGAGCAGACTCTTTTTGAAAATTTACTTGCTAGAGATTAATGGAAGTTTGAATTCAATGGTCATATGTGTCTTTTAGAATTTAACATCTGCTGATCTAAAATCTTCCATGTTGGCATCGAAAAGGGACCATCGATCCATCTTGGTAATCTCATTGTAAATTATTACTATATATTTTTATTTCATGTACTTGTTATTTTGATTTCATGTTATTTTATTTTGATTTCACTATTAGAATTTATTGCAAAGTGTGGTAGTACAAGATTAGTTGGATCTCCATATTTCACCATACATGAGCCTAGAATGGAGTATTCCACCACACTTAGCCTTTTCTTCCATAATTGATTAGACTACATCTTGCAAACACAGGCACAATCAAGACCTCCATCTCTCACCCTACATGCACCTACAATGGAGTGTGTTCCTCTACCTGTTATTTCTTCTAAGAATTGATTGATGTTTTCTTTCGAGAATACGCAACATGTTAATTGTTGTTAGTATAGATGTTGTAGGGGATAGATTCAAAGTTCATATTTATTCTTCATGAGCCTACAATGAATAGATTAGTCACATGAGCAAGATTTTTAGATCATATGTGTGTCTATGAGTTTTGCTTTCTAATTTTTGAATTGTGTGAAGAGTGTTATCTTTGAAGTGTGAAAACATAGTATTTGGTTTGAAATTGTTTTCTTATGTAGGTTATACTCACAAGACATAGTTAAACCACCTATTGTTGGCATATATAGTGTAACAACTCTATTGATTATGAATCACGGTCGATATTTTATGTTTGGTAATATATTATGCATATAATTGCACCAACATTTTGGCGTCGTTGTTAGGGAGTTGTAAATAGTAATAGGTAGTATTTGAATTGGATTGATTTAATGGTTTTGGATTGGTTTTATGGAAAAAATAAGGGAGGAGAGAATATGGTAATACGTGAGAGAAGATCCCACACATCCACTTTAGTGGGGTTGATCCAAAGCTAAGTTGTCTTCTCCCTTTCATGCATAAGTGTTTTTATTTTAATGCAAGTGTGTTTTTCCTTATTTTATATAAAAGTGTGTTTTTATTTATGCAAATTTAGTTTTATTTATGATGAGATCCCATGTGCGAACTGATAACCTCGTGACAGTAGGATCCTAGTAACACAAGGAGTTCAAGTTTTCTTAGTTTTAAAATTCAAATATGTGATGATAAATCATTTTTGGGGTGTTGTAAGAACCCTCAAGTACTAATTTGTGTTGCAAGGCAGGGATCATCAACCAACTAGAGTAATTCAAGGATGGTCAAGAGCTTGAAGAATGTTCCTCCAAGAAATTTCTCACATTCTATCAGCAACTGGGATATCTGCCTCCCAGGAAGAGCATATCTTGACATCATAAATGATTTATTTGTCTCTCCACAAGAATATTTAAGGTCCCTTCGGACTCCTATTGTCAATTTATTGAGGAGACTAAAGAATCATGGATATAATTCAATGGAGAGAAACCATTGGAGCCTGAGATTGAGGAGTTCTTAGCATGCCTCTCAACATATCCTCTATGTAATCCAAAGACCAATCATCTTGAAGAAGATAATATGCATAGCATGGAAAAGGAGGACATGTTGTGTGACCTAAAAAAAGAAGGGAAACAAGAATATCATGATCCTATTGAAAGATGGTTCCAATTAGTTATTAGTTCACGCTACTCTTTTACTTTCCATTATTGTTTGATCTTATCATCAAAGAAGTTGGTCCTTCATACTCCGGTATGCATTAAAATTTATCTTTTAAACCTGAGTATGAATATATTTATAACCCTGTTATGCACATGGCTTCACTGGAATTATTCTTATACTTGAAGGGAATTTTCTTTTGTTCAATTAGAGTAGGATACTAAATAAAGAAATAAATGATGCATATAGATGCAATGCAACCTATCTTTCATACTTTTCATAAATCAGAATGTCAAAGGTTAACAAAGCAATCCATTTAAGATCTGTTTTTCCTCTAGTAGATTTATTTCTAAAATTTATGACAATTTTGTTTGGATTTTTATGAGAATGTAATATCTTTATCCTCTGAATACACACATAATATTGGAAGGCTATTTAAAAATAATAGAACACATCATTTTCAATGAATGAAAACACTTAAGGGAGTACTCCATGACCCATTTCCTTAAATTTCTTCTTTTTCCTTAAGTTATTAAAAAAAGATGCATTCCTGGTTATCATTACCTATCTATTTTAAGACCACTATTTCACAAAGATGATCGATTAAGTGATCTTTTTAATAGAAATTGAAAATGAATGTTAATTAAAGACTATTTTATTCATAGCTAATATTTTTTTGGTCAAATAAATCATGAATAATGTATGCATTGTTCAAGTTTTGACATTTTCCCCAAATTTTCTATTTCTAAGAACGAATAAAAATCTAGTTTTAATTAGTTCTATTGGTTTGTTTTTAGCAGTTGTTCGCAAAACTCTCAACAAACCTCCTTATTTTTTTAGCATCTCACATTGTGTGCATGAGGTAATGCAAAACCTCAGCCATGGGTGAGTGGTTGTTGGGACCTTCATATTATTTTCAGCTTTTGTTAGCAAGTCCAAATCAACATGTTTAGTGTTGGAATTTGATAGTCATTTCCAGAATTCTAGTACTGTTCTGTTCCGGTACTATAGAATTGTCATTCTGGTATTGTTCTGTTCCAGTAATGTAGAATTTTTATTTAGGTACTAATCTGTTTCGGTACTGCAGAATCTTGTTTCGGTACTATCCTGTTCCGATACTACAAAATCTTGTTCTGGTACTATCTTGTTCCAGTACTATCTGTTTTGTGTTAGGGTCCTAACCTGCACATAGGTAGAACAATATATTCAGATGTAATAAAGGTCAATATTAATAAGGCCTTTCAATAAAATAGAATAAGGTGGATGTAAGAAGGCCTAATAGAAGCTTCCGCTTCTAAAAGGATCTTCCTCTAGATGTTTCTTTTTAGTATAAATAGGAGTCGAGGGTATGAGAGTCGTAGCTTGGATATTATTGTAATACAACTCTGCTCAACTGGAGGTTTCCCCCTCGAAGAGGCCCGTGAACATTTCTTTCAAATTCAAAGTGTTATTTATGTTGTTATTCTTATATCATTTCATTGTTATTGTGATGAATGTTCTGGTTATATTGTTGTTATTATGCCATTACTAGCATTTTATTTCAGTTCTGCATACATTTTATAACTGGTATATTACATTCTAGCACTACAGAAACCTACTCTGTTACTTATCTAGCACTGATTCCAAAGTGATATGATCTCTGTCATGTGCTTAACATTGTTTTGACTTTAGGTAATTGGAGGTATGAGCTAATATTTTCATGTTATTTCTATCAAAGATCATTTAATTCTTATGTTGAATTGTTCCTTACTCTCATATACATCTTCCTCCTACATTTTTACACTCATCCTAAATGAATAATCCTTTCTATCCTTTAAGGAGATATTTTCACATTTATCTCTATATGATAATGGGTGCACCTGTCTTATTACCTCATCATTATGAAAAAGTGATTAATAATTGACATATCCATTGAAAATTGGTGACACCATTATGCGTAACACTAACCTAGTTGATTCAACAAGTTCTTATCCAAGTTTATCTTTACAAATTTCTCTTGTAAGGTATTGATGAAAACCTCATGTGGTGGGCCACCCTTGCAAAACATCAATGAACTTTCATGAGAACCCTAATAGGATTAACTAGAGGGACCTCTTAGTCATTATCCAAGATGTTCCATTATACATTGAATAGATGAGATTTAAGGCTAATGTGGATGATGTCACCCTTGGGATAATTGCAAGCAATTAATTATGTTCCTAATAACTCTAAACCACTCTCGTACCACCTTCCTTCCTTATACTCTAAAGATGTCAATGAAAATTATACAACATTCTAAATCTTTTGAGTAATACAATAAAAAGGAAGTATCAGAAAGTACAAGTAAACCCACTGAGGTACTAAACAAGCCTGCTAGAAGTGGGGCCATGCTTGTATGGTACTAAGGTAAACTCATCGGGGTACTAAACAAGCCTGCTGGAAGTGGGGCTATGCCGAGTAAAGGGAGTTGAAAAACACAAATTGGCACACCTAAAACTAAAAAAAAACCTTGGGTCTAATTATGAAGCAATCTTTATCAAATCAATGCTAGGATATGATATTTATATCTCTCGGATGATTTTCTTAAGAACCTTCAAGTATCCACTTTAGGGTTTTATCTTTAAAATAAATAGGTTTGCATGAAAGTGGGACCCTCAATATATGTAATTCAACCTACCTAAGAAAGAAGAGCTTCATCTTTATAAACATGGATAAGAGACGAGCTAATCATCTTGGGATGCATTCTTTTATGTGTTCCTCTCTTCAAATGAGATATAAAATATGCTTATATCACTTTTATTTTAAAGGTAATCTAGCCAGGGGGGTCTATTCGTCAAATTCATTATGAAAACCCTTGGACACTATCCTATAATCATATTAGAGTCACATCCAACCCTTTCTTCTAATTATTATCCAAAATAGATTGGATAAGACTTAACGTCAAATCACTAATAGATATAATATATTACTCATGACTTCACTTTTCCATCATAACTACTTTGCCATGTGTAAGAAGTGTGAAGCATAGGATAGGAAGTTTATATTGTATAGCAGGTTACTTAAAAGAGAACTTAAGGAGTTGAAGAAGGGTGGAAAGTCAGGGAATTATTGATCGAGTGAGTAGCACCATAATGATCCAGGTGGATATTGGTGGCCACTCACCTTTTCCAACTCGCTCAAAATAGTGTTCTCGTAATTTTGGCAATTTACTATTTTTAACAGTTTTTAACTTTCTGGACCATTTTGAGGGCCTAAATGAAGGTTTTTTGAGATCGAGCTTCTCAATCAAATTTGAAGGATTTTATTGATCCACCAAAATGAATCTCCTTGATGGTACCATTCCAACGAGCTATCATGTGCCCCAAATGAAGATCTTATGCCAAAGTTACGCCCCTAGAAAGTTGATACACCAAACTGCCCAAAACGAGGTCCACAAAACTATTGGCTTTTCATCTTCTCATGGATGCGAATAGCCATCACATCTCTTATTAGAGATAAGTTTCTACCATTCTAGTGAGTCTTTCACTCTATATTTTACAGTCTTTGTACATTTTCGCTCATTAATAGAAAATTGTGTATTACTGTATATATGTGTTATGGTTGCATCTTTGATACATTTTTGTTATAATATTGGATATCTGAGATATCTCTGTACATTTATTTATTATATATCCACTCTCATTTTGTGCCAAAAATAATCTGTATTAGTGGTATCAGAGCAGGTTTCTCTTGATCATTTTTTTTTTCAGTGCATGTCACCGATGAAGTCCAAGTATAGCAAGTTGGGTCTAGAGCTTGTCTCTCTTGAAGAAAATCACTCTTGCATGCCCAAGAAACCCTCCATGGTGGAAGAAAAGATAAATGATGGAGCAAATGATTCTATCAATCTTTTTCTTGAGAAATTTCTCATGTGACAGAGGGACGAAATGATGGAGAATTTTTCCCACATCCTTCAACACCTACCGATAGAAATAGGTGCATATTCATCAAACAACCACTTTGGAAGCACCTCTCCTTTCAAGGTACAGGTTAATTTTGATATTCCTATATTTGAAGGTCAGATAGATGCAGATTACCTAGACAAATGGTTAAATCTGCTAGAAGGTTATTTCTCTATTCGTCATTTTTCCGACAGGGAAAAGATCACCTTCACACTCCTTAAATCTCTCCCCCATGTCAAACATTGGTGGGAAACTTACTAGGAGAAAAGTTCCACAGAAGAGTCTGGTATATATGGGGTCGATCCCACTTGGGTTTTGTTTGTGGACGTGGTAAAGGAACAATATTATCCTATTGGAAACTATGAGGACCAGTATATGAGATGGATCACCCTACGGTAAGAGAGGGGCCAAGTAGTTCCATATTTCACCAATACCTTCCATACCTTGCGCACCAATATGGGTATCAAATATTCCGAATGAAATTTGGTTATGAAATACCATGGGGCTCTACAAAGATACATCCAAACTGAAATGGAGTTTATGGACATCTCATCACTCGTTGCTTCTTATCGATATGTTGTTAAAATTGAGTAGAAGTTTAAGCACCAGAACAAACAGGAGTTCGGGTCTGGAAATACACAACAACCAAAGTATGATCAAGAAGGCCTTAACAAACAATCTCCTAAAAACCATTCCAACCCACAGGAAAAGAAGGGTCACGAGAAGACGAAGAAGGACACTGAAAAATGGTGTGATTTCCACAAAATCCCCTAGCACAACACCGATGAATGTTGCTCAAAACAGTCATTGGTGGCCAAAATCAAAGACAAGGAGCTGAACCTTGATTCATAATCTGATTCATAAAATACTGACAGAAGACAAATCATCAACATAGACGCCACTCCTATTGTTGCAAACACAATAATTAAACCAGAAGAACCAACAGATCATGAAGAGGGGGAGCATCTTTTTCATTCAAAGATGTGGGTGAAGGGGACTCCACTGCATTTTATTGTTGATAATGAAATCTAGAAGAAACTCATCTCAACAAAAGTCGTCAAACAATTGGGATTGTCGACAACACTACACCCACAACCATACAACATTGGGTGGCTTCGCCAGGGACAATATATCTGTGTCAGCAACAATTTTGATTGTCATATGACATCCAACCCTTCAAGGATGAGGTATTATGTGATGTTTCCCCACTAGATGTCTATGATGTTCTCTTGGGCCAACCATATATGTGGAAGCGCCATGCTATCTATGAGTCTCAACGCCATAGTATCATTGTTACTCTGGGGGTCATATCTATAGGATACCAGTGACTATTGTCCCACCTAAATAGTGTAGCAAGGTAATATCTCATACTACAAAATTTGGCTTCTTCATAATCTGTTCAAAAAATGAATAGAAGGATACTATAACCACTACATCCTTGGCCCAACACCTTCTATCCAACAGAAGAAGGTCGACAAGACTACAGAAAAATGCAAAGATTCTTTCTGGACACAGACATCTCATGTAGCCATACTGGTTAAAAATATCCAACCCTTCCAGCCATAGGTTCCTTAAAACCTTCAAAAATCTAAGCAACTCAACTTCTCCAACAAGGAAAGTAACTCATGAAGATGCAGATTCGACAAAATATTTTCCCTCTCCCTAGAGAACTCAACGCAATGGAGACCATTGCTTCCTAAGGATGGAGGATTGATGCAGGTGGATATTGGTGGCCATCCACCTTTTCTAACTTGTTCAAAACAATTTTCTAGCAATTATGGCAATTTACTATTTTTAGCAGCTTTTAACTTCTAGGGCCATTTTGAGGGCCTAAATGAAGGTTTTTTGGGATCACACTTCTTAATGATAGTCGAAGGCTTTGATTGATCTCCCAAAATGAATTTCCTTGATGATATGTTTCCAAGGAGATATTATGCACCCCAAACGAAGATTGTATGCCAAAGTTACGCCCCCGAGAAGTTGATACACCAAACTACCCAAAACAAGGTCCACAAAAATGTTGGCTTTTCATCTTCTGGGGTTAGGATTTTGGATTTTATTTAGTATAAAAATGCCTTTGGATCCTCATTGTAAAATCATCTTCTCACAGATGCGGTTCTCTGTCACATATCTTCTTAGAGATAAGCTGCCACAATTCTAGTGAATCTTTCACTCTGTATTTTACAATCTTTGTACATTTTCATTCATTAATAGAAAATTGTGTATTAATGTATATCTGTGTTTATGGTTCCATATCTGATACATTTCTGTTAGAATATTGGATATCTAAGATATCTTTGTACATTTATTTATTATATCTCCACTCTCATTTCGTGTCAAAAATAAGCCGGATCAATCAATTTTGAAATTTTGAAGATCATTGTTGCATGAGGACTTTCAATGGATAAGGCATGGGGGAAATGTTCAGCCTCCTTTTTGTCACCTCCAATTGACTTATCTTGATTCATATCCTGACCAATTTTCCTCATACATATGCACTATGTTTCTATTTTCCTCAACATACATGTATTTTAGCCATTATTGTGTACATATGAGGTAACTTATGCTTAATCATGATTTATGAAGATTTATTAATGATTTGGGTTGAATATTTGATGTTTTAAACTCTCTAATTACTTTGAATGATCTAATTAGAACTTACGAAAACAACCCCTATTTATCTGGTACTTGTTTCGGCATTCATCCAATACTCATCTCATCTGGTACCAATTTTGTGCTCATCCAGTACCAGCATCAACAACTGTCTGGTACCATATATAGTTCAAAATTTTGGAAATCTTCTTGAGGAAAATCAGGGTAATGGGCTATGTCCATAGAGATGTCTACATGCATATATATGAGTCTAAATTTACCCAGATCACACGTGTCGACCTCTATCTCAGGGGGAGTAATTCTACAAAAAGTTAGCCAAAATCTCAAATTGCTAACTTGCACCTCGATTTTTGTGCAGATGGTATCAGATCTATCAATTCTACAATATGGGTTTTCTCTAGAATGTAGAAAAACTAGGTAATCCGTAGGTACTTTTCCAAAATTTGAATGTTTTTAGAAGATATGGGTGGATATCTAACTCGAATCTGCCCAAATTGATGAAAAACCTAGATTTTTGGGATTTATCCTAAAATTGTAAAAATTGTTTTCTGAGTTTTGGGATTTGGTTTCATCCATTCCTCCATGGATTTTATGTATAAATAAGACCTCATAGGTCTTGTTAGCATCGTGATTTTTGCAGTTACAGTCATTCCTAGATGAGTCATAGTTTGTGTATCAAAGCTTGTAAGGTCAGTGACCAAATAAAGAGTGTTTCTAAATCATCGAGTAATGGGTCTAACCATAAGAGTCGGGAAAGGGTGTAATGATTAGTCATGTGCAATTTTTAAAGTTCCATTTCCCTAAATATCGAGTCATGTAAAAAAAGGGGAATTTAGGTACCAAAGTCATGTCAAGTTGTTGGGATAAAGTTCACCTCGAAAGATATGATGAACATCATTACCTAATCATGAAGTCGGAAAGGTGAAAAATCACGACACTCCTATCATTTTTACTTTTCCACTCCCATCATTTGTACATTGCACACTTCAAAAGTGTACCCATCACACGATTTTTCTACACAAATCTTAAACCTTCTTTCAAACTTCTCGTCGCCATGGATTTATCGTCATTTTCCATGATTTCATTCCTTATTTGTTCAAGCATAAATATTGGTCACCCTTCATTATTCTCTATCACTTTCGGAATTTGTGCATTGTCCATAGTTTTTTCTGCAAGCTTTGGATCCCTCCGATGTATAAAAGTTGTTTTCCATTGGTCATATTGTAAGTCTGTTAATTTGATCCCACTACATCTCCTCCATTATTTTCAGTCATTTCTTAAAGTCTTTTGGTGCTCACTGCAAACTAGAGTTTTGGACGAATTATTTCTTCTTGCTGTTATCCTTCTTTGTTTGGAATTTCCTCATGTCATGGTGAATTTTCTCGCTATGCCAAAATTTTCCGTCTCGTGCCAACTCTCCCAGTGATTTTCTACCGTGCCTAGTTTTCCTCCTGCGCCTATTTTCCATTTTTCTTTCCTGTCGCCCTGATTTTTCCACTGTGTTGTAATTTTCCATCAGAAAGCTCTATCGCATCGAGTCTCCCATTGTTGTTTTCTACTGTGTTGAGTTTCCCCACTGCACTGACTTTTTGTCCTACTTTATTGTCACGCCAGAAATTTATGTGGTTGATTTTGTTTTCCAAGAAAAGTTTTATGTTACTTACTTTTCTTGGAGTCTCTACAAAGTTTGTCATTCTTATTTGTCATGTAGAGAGTGCATTACAATTCATTATTGCACACATTAAATTGTTATATACCAACATCATGAAAGTTTCCCAAGGCATAAGAAAGAAGGTGAGAAGAGGCAGGGCCGTGAGGTTTGAACCTCAGGATCTGAGTTGATAAATGAAGACCCAACGATTGGGGTGTCTTTCTAACAAGCAATATGTATGTGTTTCTGCGAAAATATCAAAGGATATAATGTGAAGCTGGACAAGCAGTTCACCATCAATTTTACTAGGAGTCAGCCCTCAATTTTATTGGGAGTCAACACGAAAATTGTCGAAATCACTTTTTGAGTGATGGAGGAAACATTGTCAACTGTGACGGAGATCCCTCCGCATGGAGAAAAATGGTTTAGGGGAATGCCTTTAGACATTTTTTGTTATAAGGACTTCATCAAGCCTGAATGTCTAAATTGGAAAATTGGAGCTAACATTCTAAGCCAATACCTCTTGGAGCCTTTCAAGAAAATTCTAAAGGTAATCAAAAGATATTTCACTTGTGAAGGAAGATTCGACAAGGTGTATCCATATCACATTAGGTTACTTATGCACTTCATAGGTGAAAATATTTTAAATCTACCTTTCTTCTTGTATCAAAGTTTGGGAAAGATGGCAGACAACGTCCAGGCCAAGTATGACCAACCGGGGAACAATTTATCCCATTTTTCATTAATCAAGCTATTAGTGGTTGAAGAATTGAGAGATTTGAACAAGGAGTTCGATTCTTTTCGAATTTCGGCTAACATTCCCAGAGACCTCAAAGGAGACATTCCTCTATATGCAGAGGAAACATCACTTCATAGTGAAAAAGAAAGAAAGGAAGATGTTATGGGAAAAAGAAAAGGAAGAGAAATAGAAGACTGATCATCTTGTCAACCGACATCCCAAAAGAAAGGAAGGTCAAGGTTGAATAATAAAACTGAGGAGATCCAAGCTCCTAGTAAACTGCGCAACAATTTCGTTACCAAAAGATTTCCCATGCACATCGTTCAACTAGAGCCTTTTGAAGGTGCAAGCAAGGGAATTGATGAAGGGAAGGGGAAGTAAGGTGATGAAAATGTAAATGTTCAGGAGTTTTTGCAGCAACTAAAGCAAGTGAAACACACTATTTCCCGGCTTTATCAAGAAAGTAGAGAGTTGAGAATACAACTAGAAGAAAGGACTTTTGAAATGCCAACATCTGAGAGTTGAGCAGGTCAATTAACCCCTACCTCACACACAACAAGAGGAGGGAATGTAAGTTGGCTTAAAAAAAAACTCAGAGAGGCACAAGATGTAATTACTGAGCTTTGGGAGGAACAAAGAGTGTTAGAAGAAAAAATCAAAAAGCATTTCAAAGAGTGTAGACCAGCCATTCATAATGCATGTGCAACTCTTTCAAGTGCTCAATCAAAACTAAAAAGAAACATGGTTTTGTTGAGACAGATGAAGACTTTGAACAAAAAAAACTGGTCTTTAAGAGAAACAATCATCGGCTTAAGGTTGCAGGCAAAGCTAGAGGCATGAGTAAGAGAACCCATTTCTTTTATTTTTGGATCATGGCATGGAATATTTCTCCATACATATCCTACTTTATTAGATTAACAAGAAGTCTGACGCAGCACTAGCGCAGTGAATATTCATTGTGCATACATTGTAAACTTACCTACTGAGAAGGGCATGTATAAATGAAATGCATTCTAGTTTTGAAAGAGATGCATGGCCCCCAATCGTTGTTTCCACCTGGAGTTGCACGAGCTACTGCAAATAGACATATGCTACACTAAATTGCCACTCGCATGTTACATCCAGTGATCACAAAGCAACAATCGGAGTCTGTTATAAAAAGGTGACAAAGTTTCCAGCAGTACACATAAGTACTGGGACACCCCTTGAAAGAAAGCATTGATTTACCACAACCTGATGGATGAATCTTTCTCATGACCAAATGATTGAAATGAATGTGTTGGTTATGTTATGATTGGGTGCATTCAGGTTTCTATTTTTAGTAAAAGCTGTTGAAAAGGTTGTCTAGGGGGAAAGTAATCGAATCCCAGATTCTAGGAGAAATTAGTTTGAGCATAGGACCCCAGGAGGGCGTTAGTTTTCTATAGATTTGATCTTTTTGATGTAATATGGGTTGGAAAAGTAGTGTATACAGAGGAATCTTGAATGTAATTTTCTGAATCTGATGGAAATATAATGCAGAGGTCCTGAAGTTTTTATGAAAAGATTCTAATGGTGGTGGTTTGATGTATTGTGATCTTATCTTCATATATACTTCATGTTTCCTACAAATTCATGTATGTTTCATTTTTTTAAATTGGAAATATTTAAAGGGTTTAAAATTCATCTCATGGTTCTTTAGACTCAACCATTTAAACTTTGTGTTTCTCTTCTAAGTTAAGTTGGAATTCATCTTTAATGGTTCTCTGAATTTATTTATGTTTCTCCTTTCTCTGCCATAAACAACGATATTGAAACTGAAATGCCATTACCTATTTATCCTTTATCCTCTCAAATTTTCCCTTACTAGTCATTGATTTCTCTTGTTTTCATGGGGTTGAATACATAGCCCAAAAGTACTATATTTCCTTTCCAGCGAAACTAGAAAAACAACTTCCTCAAGTATCTAAATCTAGCTGTCAAACCAAAGTTATTATTTATCATAGACTAAATCTCAAAGAGAGACCTTTCTAGATTAGAAAGGCTAGTTTCCAGTCTTAAAGTTGGTTTGGAAGTTACCTTGGTAGATCGTTCCCTTCAACCCAACAATTTGCGAAGTGCTAACATTTTGGCACTATTGTCGGGGACAGATTTGAAAACTTTCCTTGGGAAAAAATGACTAAATTTGTAGATTTGATTCTTGAGGGTAACAATGAATCAGACACCTATATTGGCTGAAACTTATTTTACCCTGCTGACTTCATTAAATAAAATTAGTAGCATAGTGTTCGATCTCCATTTTGACACCCCTATTACCTTATATTATCTTCTATGTTGGTCAATTTTACCTCTGACATATGCATATGTTGTCTATTTCTTCCACAAACCTACCTTGTGACCTTATTCATATGCATAATGAGGCAAACCATGTTAAAAACATGACTTGTTTGATTTCTTAATCAATTGGGACTAAATGATTGATTATTTATGATTCTAATTACTTTGATTACTTTAATCAGCTTCATGACGAGGGATCACCTCATCCGATACTCATCTTTAGGATTCGTCTGGTACTTCCACTGTTCTGGTACTACAACATTCCAACTCTACATTGATCCAATACCAACTTTATGCCTATTCTAGTGCCACCTTCGTGTTGATCCAGTACCAAGATTTATTACTGTGCTAGTATGGTACTAAACCCGCTTCTACAGGATTAACATTTTGAATAAGTACAATAGCAATCGATCCAAGAAATTAGTTGGATGGAAGAATCCTTGGTTCGTTTGAAGACCAAAACACACTTCATCACTCATGCACTTCATTTCATGAGGATGAAGTCCATTCCTTGAGATACGTTATGCTCACCAATTGTAATATTTTGTAAACATTTTATGATTATCTTCAAACTTTGATTGTAACAACTAACCTTCTTTAAAAGGGATGTTGTGTTGATGATCGGTAATAGGATATAGATATAATATACACTATTATGATGGGAAATTGAATGTTGAATTACTGATTCACTCGTTTAATTGAAGGAATACGAATGCTAGTTTTTTCAATTCATGGATGTGAGTAAAGTGTCTATTCTATAGTTTCTTTAGAGCTACCTTGTTCATTCGGCAAACGCCAAGCACCCCAACCAAGGTAAGTCTCCATGTATATGTTTATGTGTCGACATAATTTAATTGCCTGAGTGTGCAAATAAAAAAGTTTTGTATTGCAAATGATTCTGAGTGCATGAAATTTCCTAAATACAACACAACTCTCTAAATAGATACCTGTTGATTTTGGATCAGTGTGAATGAACAGTTATATATCAAGCATAAGTATATGATTCTATTTCTATTTCTATAGGGTGATATTTAGTCAACAAAATCTAGGTAGATGTTTTGGATTGTTAGATAAGCAATTGTTATTTCTCTGAATTTGAAAGTCTTAATAATTGTGTTGTCTTCAGTAGGTAAAGGAAGAACCAAACTTCATCTCTAACCCTTCATGATTCAACAATGAAGTCTTTCAATCATATTGAATGTCTTATGTATTGAGGCAGACATTTTTGATTGGAATTGATTAGGTAATGATTGCTTTCTTTTCAAGAGTAAATAGAGTGAATTGTCAACTGTTACGTGAATTCAATTGCTACAGGAAGAAGGGTCTAAATTTATCTCTTTATTTCACGTGCCTATAATGAACAGACTTGCTCAACTAAGTGTTTGCTTGATATTTTACTATGAGATTTATCTTCTAGTTTGAAGTTGTGTGAAGAGTAGTGTTCAGATATTCGAAAAGAAGAGTGTTTTGTTATTGATTGTTCCTTGATTGAACTAGATACAACATACATAGATGTTAGAACCCTGAAATGCCCTTTTTCACTACATTTTTTGATCATTCAAACCTCTCATTTCCTAAGATAAATGACTACTATAATGAGCACTAAAACCCTTTTTCCCAAGGTATGAACTATTCATCTTGCTTTTATGTTTTCATTTACTTAGCATGTTTGATTGAATACGATCGCATATTTTACCCATGAAATAATTCAACTAATGATCAAAATGATAGAACAACCCACTTTGAGGATCGGGTCACTGCTATCACAACTATGTGCAATTCCTAGGAGCTGTTATAGGATTGCTGCAATGGATGCCCATCAATAATGGAAGCTGTTACAGGACTTCTGCAACAAACGACCATCAATCATGGAAACTGCTACACAACTGCTACGACATAAGCCTATTAATCTCAGAAGTTGTTACAACAGACTCCACCAGTCCTGTTGTGATACGACTGCTGCAACACCTGTTGATTAGAATGTTGGCTCACGATGTTTATAAAGGAGAATTTAAGATTTGATATTTATGATATCTAATGAACACCCTGAGAATTGGGGATTCTCAGGACTTCTCTGTTTCTGAACACTGATTGACTCTAACTTTAAATAACAAAGATTTTATAATGTAAAGGTTGGTTAGTCTTTTGGCTGGAACGGAAGAAAGGAATGATTATTGTACTCAAACATATTTTTGGCAATTGAATGAAGAACTGGATTGAATTTCTTGAACATACTGTGATCTATCTCTTTGAGTGGATTCAGTGAGAAGGAAAGGGCCCACCTTCTTCACTGATTCCCCTCTGTTTCGAATTCTAGATTTAGTTGTTTTCATTGCAATTGTTTTAACTGTTAGATGTTTCTAAATGCAGCTGTTGTTACAGTTTAGTTCCTTCTTGATAAATGCGCATAGATTTGTCTCATGAGAATTAGAAGTCAGTTGTTGAGCATGGCTGCAGAGTTACTTTTCCTTTTTCTGCATTACGTTTAAATCTTGCTCTGGAAAATTAAAAGCGTGAATTAGCTTCTTGCAATAAGTAGATTTCCCTTCAGCAATAGCATAGAATTTCTTCGTGCAAAAGTAAAATTAGAAAGTTAGATTAAAGTAGGCAATTCATGGTGTTTGTAGATTCATAAGTTTAGATTGCAATTATGAGTTTAAGTCTATAACACTCCAGTTGTATCAGCACAATTGTGTCAACAATATTATTTGTTTGTTTTTATTAGAAGAACTTCCCTACTGCAATTATAATAGAGATGCTTCCATTATCTATCATAGAATGTGCAGAATTATCTTGAAATAACATACTTCCCTAGGTTGACAATTTATATTGAACACTTTGATTTTCCATTTAATTAGACAATTAAATTGCCCAACATTTTGCCACCGTTGCCGGGGAAGATAATTGTAGATTTTGGTAAGAACACTAGCTTTTTTGTTAGGAATGAATAGTTTTCATGAATAACCAAACGCGATAACGAACCCCCCAAAATACTAACATTGCAGGCACCAAAGGACGTGGAGGAAGAAATCCTAACATATTGGGAAGATAGACCATTGTTGAAGAGATTATAGCCAGAGCAGATTCTTCTACAAGATCCATTTTTCTTCCTGCCAATCCTCCAAGAGGAAGTGATCCCGAATCAGTAGAAATACCCCCTCTTGAAACATCATTCTCATCAAGGGCTGACGCTGAAGTTGTAGCTGAAAGCAAAGATGAAGATTTGTCACCAGCAAATCAACAAGCAACACTGGAGAACATTGAGGATCATGGCAGTATAACCTCAAACCGAGAAAACCTAGAAGAAGTTGTTTATCATATCAATGGTTGGATAGTCACTAAGGAAGAGTGGGACGTTGTTCATATTGAGTGGAACTAGAGAGAACATATGGAGAATCAAGGGGATAATGAAGAAGATCTCTACCAAGAAAATCCACAGAATAACGAGGATCAGGTAAACAATGAAAACACTATTTCTACCCTGGTTTTTCCTATTTCTGATGTCCCCACACAAGCGATGGCTCCTATGAAAAACATACCTCTCTCGGCTCTCCCAAATTTTCATGGATTATCTACTAAAGATCCGGATGAGTTTATGTTCAAATTTGACATTTTGTGTAGAAGCTATGACTACACTACCACTACGTAGAAGCTCAAACTGTTTCTAGCCACATTAAAAGGAAATGCATTAAGATGGTTCATGAGCCTTGGAGGGGAAAACATATCAACACTGATGCAACTGAGGCAGCTTTTCCTACACAAATACCAAGACTACTGTCGAACAAGGGAACGTAGAGAGGAATTGTTCAAAATGTCACAGAAGGAGGACGCGACCCTTGAAGACTTTGTGGAGTGACTCCAATACAATCTACAGTGGTATGGCCATCCAAATGTGAGTAAGGACATTTTGAAAACCATTTTGCTAAAGGGAGTTAGAGAAAATTTCTTAGATATGCTGAATATGCTTGGTAAAGGAGATATATCTAAGGAAACCTATGAGGACATTGTAGACCTCTGGAAAAGATGTTCTTGAGGATCTACAAGAAATAAGTCAGCTACCAAGGATACTACTTTTTCAAGGGTACAAAAATCAACAAATGGAGGAGCAACAAGAGCAGAAATAGGTAATCTGTTAGAAAGTTTCAAAATAGAGATGATTAACTCTTTTGCCTCACAAATGGATACTTTGCAGGTCAAGCAGAAACAAGCAGAACCAGGGAAAGTATTATGCATTTTCTATCCAAAATGAAAGAAGAAACATCCACCAAGGGAGTGCCCACTAAACAGTGTCTAGGTATGCCTTATTTGTGAATTAGACCATGCCACTGATCAATGTCCTTCTCTACCAAGGGTAAAAGCATCAATGAAAGAAACTAATGAGGAAGCAGAGGTTGTCTATCTGATCACACAAAGAAGACAATGGCAGCCGAGAGGTCAAGGTATGAATTCTCAATTCTCTCCTACAACATTTAATTATTGGAACAATCATCTACCATATGGTCAGTCGAATGATCCCCCTCCAAATCAAATGCCACCCTCTTATCAGGATCCCAATGCATGGTTACCTATGACCCAACAACCGAATCACTATGGACAATGGAACCCATATGGGAGAGGTCCTCAACAACAACTCAATTATCCAAGCCAACACCAACCAAACTTCTTTCAACATCAATTCCAACCTCCATACCAGCAGCAACAGCTACAATTGCCTCCCAATAAATCACCAAACAATCCTCCCTTACGACCTCAGATGCTTGTGCAACCTAACCCAAACCCAAATAATAAGGTCGTTCATAACATAGACATACTTAATGTGCCGGCCTTATCTATTACTCCTATGCCTTGTGATGAAATACATTTAAGATCAGGGAGAATAGTTGAGACAATAGTTGAAGATGCTCCATCTTCAGAATCAGATAAGGAATTAGGGGAGAAACCATCTGCTGATACAAAATAAATTGACCAGCCTATTCTAGAATCAGTAGACCCACCATTCCCTGAAAGACTGAAAATTGATAAGCCTGTGAAATTACCATCTTTCAATCTCCTTGGAGAATTACAAAATCTGCACGTTAATTATCCACTACTACAAGCAATAAGGGATGTCCCTATTTATGCCAAGACCATGAGGGATCTTTGTATAAGAAAACCTGGATGAAAACCTAAGGATCCCCTCATAGTGCATGTAGTGGGGGATTTGTCTGAGCTAATGCTAGGCAAAACTCCACCTATTAAATATGGCGACCCAGGAAACCCAACTGTCACAGTTAAAATCGAACAAACATCTATTCAACATGTATTAGTTGATTTAGGGGCAGCAATTAACATCATGCCAATAGAAACTACACAGTTGCCGCAACTCAGAACAAAAAACCTACCTACTCCTACTGCTCTAGAATTAGTTGATCACTCTACCATCAGACTAGAAGGAGTAATCAATGACTTAGTTATTTCAGTAGACTCATGGGAGTATCTTGTTGATTTTGTCGTGTTGTAGCCCAAATCCAATCTAGGAGGCCATCCTCTAATTCTGGGATGACCATGGTTAGCCACAGCTAATGCCTTCATAGGTTTCCGATCAGGTTCTATGACCATCTCTAATGGTTGCAACAAAAAAAAACTTACCCTGTATCCTCATGCTACACCCAGTATAGAACCTGAAAACTCTCTATGGATAGAAACTGAGGCTGAAAGTGCTCTTCCTGTGCTAACTATAGGAAAGGCCCTGAGTTTTAAGGACAAGATAGAGGATGAGTTAATCAACTGTTTTATTTGTGACCCCTCTGCTATTACACAACACACACACCACCAATTGATCAGAGTCTTTGACCCTATGGCCCTTGTTGTTCCTGAGTCTGTACTTAAGGCTTAAACGTACAGTGTCGAGGCATCCGAAAGTGGGTGATAGGTGTAGAGGAGGGAAACTTAAACCTTTGGTAAAGGAAACT
>ML777141.1:247810-257868 GCA_009831015.1 Picea engelmannii
TGTAACAGGATTTCCATGAACAGGAGACCGATGGTTTTACAGAAAAACACATATCCTAGATGCACAGAAGGGGTTCCTCATCAACACTGAGTGAGTTTAGAACAAGGGTAGAGGTGTAGATGTCAATTCCTTACCAGAACCATGGGGGAAAGTTTCAGAATTTCTTAAAAGGTACATCACCTGTGAAGGCATATACCAAGTTGTTTATTTTTCTGATTTTATCTTATTATCACATCTGCGACATCAGAAATTGATAAACATCCCTTATTATCTCATACAATCATTGCATAACATGGCCCATTTTGTAAAAAAATCCAAGAGCCACAAGAATTGTGTTTCTAATCACAGACTCATCGGCCTCTTAATTTGTAGAGGTATGGGCATTTCTAATAACCCATAACCTGCGGCAGCAGCCCAGCCACAGTCTGTAAGTCCATAAAGAACTGAACCAGTCCTTGAAACTAAAACCCATGGACCTCTTCCAGAGCCTTTACCCTTGGCTGCAACAGTAGCCCAAACTCCTCCTATCACTATCCGTAAGACGCCTTGGAAGAGTAACTGTGTAACCCGAAGCCATCCTGGCACTACATAGACAAGCCTCGATGACTTTGCAATACAACAACCTGTAGCTATGGAAAAACAAATAGATGATGAGCCAACTGCTCGACCACAATCAAAACACTTGGCTGATACACCAATTATTGAAATTGAACCCCTTGCCTCTGTCAAGAAAAACCCTGCTCCTACCTCTGCATTACCTAAAAAGTGAGCAAGAATAACATGGTCCTCAATACCATCAAGACCACTTACCCCCTCTATTGAGGCACCAACTATCACACTGACCACTCCTACTACTGCTACAATCACACAAGATTCTCCTATTACTGCTACAACCGATCAAGAACCTACTGGCATTACCTGTGCATTTTCATAGAAGAGGAAATGTCCATTAAAAGGAAAACCTCAGATGTCCATTGGTCAAATTGGATCAACATCAAAACAAAACCCTCTGGCTGCTACAGTAGAGAATTATCCAGGGGTATGAATACCAGGTTTTACCTTATGCCCAGAACTGCAGGAAACTATCTACTCCTTTCAAAGAAAATGCACAGTAGAATCATCGATGTTGCCTGATGATTTTGCACATCCTTTGACC
Organism: Picea engelmannii; assembly: GCA_009831015.1. NCBI lineage: Eukaryota > Viridiplantae > Streptophyta > Pinopsida > Pinales > Pinaceae > Picea > Picea engelmannii. The sequence continues at coordinate 248,967 of ML777141.1, forward strand.
ATTGACCAAATCCAAATTATATTAGACCCAAGTATACCAGAATGTCCTCCTTGTGTGATTGAGGAAGAACATCTTGTTCCTCCTCCAACAACAAAGAAAAAGACCACTACTTTCATTTCTACTTTACCTAGGAGAAAAACCAAGTCCACCAAGTCTGTTGAAGCTGCAATTGGAAAGAAAAATATGGAGCAGGTCATTCCTATTCTTTGTCCACTATCATCTATGCTTGATACAAAGACAGTTCCAAAAGAATAAACTATCCACATCGAGACTGACACACAAGCACTAGTCCTAACAAATACAACTGTTACACAAGAACCAGCTGCTCCACAAGAGATCATCCCACCAGAGTTCGATATATTAGAACCACCTTTCCATGTCGAGTCTTCTCCACAAGAACTAGTTCTGACAGTCATAGTTGTTAGACAAGAACCAGCTACACAGCATGTTGAGAATGTTCCACTTGCAAATTTATTTGACCAAATAGAGAAAAAGATCAAGAATACAGAAAATTCCAAGATTGCAGTACTGATAACAAAAAATAATAACCTTAAAGAAGAGATAAAAACCTTGAAACAGGAAGTGGAATTTGCTCGACAGAAGAATCCAGAAGGTATAACAATGGACATCCTAGCACTAACAAAAGCTATTATGGGTAGAGAAAAAGAACTCATGTGTTTTGAATGTGGAAACATTTACTATGAGGCAGGATATGAGGTAGTCAAAGTTTTAGTGGCTACAAAACCAACAAATGTATCAATCAAGACTGAAGATGGACTCCCTTATACACAACCATCAACAAAATAGGGAAGATCTCAACATCATAAATCAACACCTAGTATGCCAGCCGCTTGCAAACAAGAACCTCTGTTTTGTCCACGAGTTGTTACTCGAGCAACTCAAATAGATCCCATTCTTAAGAAAATAAGAACCCAAAAAGATGGTTGACACAACAGATTTCTTCTTTTTGACACAACATTCCTCATTACCGTCATTTAGAATATTCTCTTAACAATTTTGCACTAGAATAGCTACTCATCTACTTCAGCTACAAAATAAGGTTTGAATGTGTTTTGCATGAGGACATGCAATGTCTTCATTTGGGGGGTATGTTAGGACCCTGAAATGCCCTTTTCCACTACACCTTTTGATCATTCAAACCTCTCATTTCCTAAGCTAAATGACTACTATAATGAGCACTAAGACCCTTTTTCCCAAGGTATGAACTATTCATCTTGCTTTTATGTTTTCATTTACTTAGCATGTTTTATTGAATACGATCACATATTTTACCCATGAAATAATTCAACTAATGATCAAAATGATAGAAAAACCCACTTTGAGGATCGATTCACTGCTGTCACAACTATGCGCAATTCCTGGGAGCTGTTACAGGATTGTTGCAATGGATGCCCATCAATCTTGGAAGCTGTTACAGGACTTTTGCAACAAACAACCATCAATCCTGGAAGCTATTACACAACTGCTACGAAAGAAGCCTATTAATATCGAAAGTTGTTACAACAGATGCCACCAGTCCTATTGTGATACTACTGCTGCAACACCTGTTGATTAGAATGCTGGCTCATGATGTTGATGAAGGAGAATATAAGATTTGATATTTATGATATCTAATGAACAGTCTGAGAATCGGGGATTCTCAGGACTACTCTGTTTCTAAACACTGATTGACTCTGACTTTAAATAGTAGAGCTTTTATAATGTAAAGGTTGGTTAGTCTTTTGGATGGAATGGGAGAAAGGAACGATTATTGTACTCAAACATCTTTTTGGCAATTGAATGAAGAACTGGATTGAATTTCTTTAACAAACTGTGATCTATCTCTTTGAGTGGATTCAATGCGAAGGAAAGGGCCCACCTTCTTCACTGATTCCCCTCTGTTTCGAATTCTAGATTTAGTTGTTTTCATTGCAATTGTTTTAACTATTAGATGTTTCTGAATGCAACTGTTGTTACAGTTTAGTCCCTTCCTGATAAATGCACATAGATTTGTCTCATGAGAATTAGAAGTCAGTTGTTGAACATGGCTAGAGAGTTACTTTTCCTTTTTCTGCATTACGTTTAAATCTTGTTCTGGAAAATTGAAAGTGTGAATTAGCTTCTTGCAATAAGTAGATTTCCCTTTAGCAATAGCATAGAATTTCTTCATGCAAAAGTAAAATTAGAAAGTTAGATTAAAGTAGGAAATTCATGGTGTTTGTAGATTCATCAGTTTAGATTGCAATTATGAGTTTAAGTCTGTAGCACTCCAGCTGTATCAACACAATTGTGTCAGCAATATTATTTGTTTGTTTTTATTAGAAGAACTTCCCTACTGCAATTATAATAGAGATGCTTCCATTATCTATCATAGACTGTGCAGAATTATCTTGAAATAACAGACTTCCCTGGGTTGACAATTTATATTGAACACTTTGATTTTCCATTTAATTAGAAAATTAAAGTGCCCAACAATAGATAGGTTACCTATTTTCGACACATATAGTGTAACAACTCTTTTGATTAAGAATCCCGGATTGATATATAAATGAGTGCAATATACTAAACATATATTTACACAAACATTTTGGCGCCATTGTCGGGGAGTTGTAAACGGTAATAGGTAGTGTTTTGAGTTTGATTGGTTTGATGAGTTTGGATTGGATTTAAGGACAACCTAAGGGTAGAAAGAAGATGATAAGATCAGAGGTAAGAACCTGCACATCCACTTAGGTGGGTTTGCTCCAAAGTCAAGTTTTCGTCTTACCTTTGGTAGTTAAAAGTTTGTGTTTTATTAGTATTAGAGTTTCTTATTTTTATGAGTAGGCGTAGGGAAAATAAAGGTAGATTTATTGCCTCCAAAATTTCTGAAAATCTAGAAAAATAAAACAACAAGAAACCCCCTGTGCCACACTAATTCAACTAATTTTTGTGCATGAAAATTTCTCAGAGGAGAAAGTTGAAAGGAAAAAATTTAAACAACAGCTAAGGGCACCAAATCTGAAGCTACCGTTCAGATTGAAAACATAGTACAAAAATTGAGAAGGGAAGCATTGACGACCCAATCGGAAGGAAGAGTTAGAAAAGAGACAGAGATAGTGGTAGAAGAGGATTCATTTTCCATTGGGGAAACACACAAGGTATTGGAACAATTGGATATACCAAACAACCCAGTGGTTGAACCATCACTTAGTGAGGAGACATCACTAGCACCCTACAACGTGCTATTTGGAGATATGGGGGATGAAGAGGGAAATGAAAAAAATGAAACAAAGTCATTTGGATTCCCAATATTAGACATCACCAGAGATATCACTATGAATAATATTCCACTGTCATCACTACCTCATTTCCATGGTATATCAACAAAATATCCTGATTCATTTTTGTTTGAATTTGATATATTATGTAGGAGTTATAATTACACTGATAATGCAGAAAAACTAAAACTCTTTCCATCCACACTTAAAGACTCAGAATTATGGTGTTTTATAAGCCTAGGAGAACACACTATCTTATCTTGGGATAGAATGAAGGAGACTTTCCTCCAGAAATATCAATATTACTGCAGACCTAGGGATGCTAGGAATGACATATTTAAAATGCAGCAGTCTCAGGAGGAAAGTTTGGAAAAATACCTAGAAAGGTTCCTATATAACTACCAAAAGACAAAAAAGAATTTCTTATACACAACCACAATTAGGACCATATTCCTAAAAGTTGTAAGGGATGATTGCATCGAGGTACTAAACCTCATGAGTTCTGGAGATGTGTATTAGAAGTCGTTTGTAGACATTGCAGAGAATTGTAAAAGGTACTGCCGCAACAAAGCCAAAAAAGGAAAAAGTGTAAGGGATCCTATAAATAAAATTACTAAACCCACACCTTGAGGTGTTACTAGGATAGAATTGAGGAATCTACTAGAAAAACTCAAAACAGACATCCACAACACCATCAACACACAAGTTGATATCATTAAAATCAAAAGAAAACAAGAAAAATAAAATGCTACTTTGGCAATTTTATGTTCTTGGTGTAGGAAAAGGAATCCTGAAAAGGAATGTCCTATTAAAGTTATCGAAATATGTGGACTTTGTATAGAATATCACCCTACCAATGATTTCCCTTCTTTACCTGGACTAAAATCCATTTTCAAGGGAGGGGGAGAACCTCAGGAAACAACATTTCCCCCCAAGAGGGCATGGAGACAACAAAATCCTAATATATTTGTAGAACCTACCACACAATATTCACAACAACAATGGGTAGCTCCAATTCCTTATCCTCAATGGTCACCTCAAAAACCACAAATCCAGCCTTGGCAACAAGGATGGAGAGGGCCTGCATATGGGAATGTTACCTTTCAGCCATCAACCTTTCCCACTTACCCACAATACCCTTCCAATATCTCTCAGTTGCAACTAGGATTTAATCCACCTACTCTCCCTCCACCTCCACAACTGCAACAACAACGTACATTTCCTATGAACCCAAATCTGTAGCAACAAATGCAATTTGGACCTATCCGAAACCCTCCTTGGCCTACCTCTATTCCTACACAACCCATTCCTGATCCAAACAATAGACCTACACAACCTATACAAAATCTTGAAGTACAAAACTTCCCCACTTATGTGATAACTCATGCTTCATTTAATGGAATTGAATTAAGATCAAGGAGGGTTTTGAATAAACCAAATCCTACTGTGGTTATTCAAAATAAGAACAAGTATATAACCAAGAAGTTGAAGAACAAGAACAAATGAATAACCAATCAGATGAAGAAAGAGACACTCCTGTACAACAGGAAATTCCTCCTCACATTCCTCATCCATCAGAAATACCTCAGAAAACTAATCCTCCCCCTTATCCAGAAAGGTTACTTGTGAAGAAACCTGAGGTACCTCTAGGGAATAATCTAGAGATTGAACTTATAAACATATGTGTCAAGATTCCCATACTTCAAGCCATCAAGGATATTCCTATTTATGCTAATATTGAAAGGGATATTTGCATTAAAAATCTAGGGAGGAAGAGGAAGGAGCCTCCTGTTATACAGGTGGTTGGAAAATTATCGTAATTTATATAAGAAATTCCATCTAAATATAATGATCTAGGAAATCCAGTGGTGACCATAGAGATTAATGGTGTTTCTTTTCCAAAAACACTTATTGATCTAGGAGAAGTAATAAATTTTATGTCCATTGACACCATGAAAACGCTGCAACTAAATCACTTAATACCAACACAAGCTTTGTTGGAATTAGCAAACAAATCAATTATTAGTCCAACACGAAGTCTAGATGATGTAACAGTCACTTTGGCCTATTGGGAGTACCCTGTGGATTTCTTAGTGATTCATCCTAAATCCTTTGAACCAGGACATGCAGTGGTGCTTGGATAACCTTGGTTGGCCACTATTGATGTGTTTATTAGTTTTCGGTATGGAGAGATGACAATCTCCAATGGGAGCCAAAGTCAAAAAATTATTCTCTTTCCTCCTTCCCAACCAACCACTGAAGTTTCTTTCTGGTTGGAGAATCCCTATGGGGAGGAGGAATGTACTCAAACCTTGTTAACAATCGAGCAGGTAAAAGGAGTTCAAAATCAAACTGAAGAACATATTTTAAGCCTGTTTTTGGTTGATGCTGAATGCATTGAATACCCTCAATATTTTCCATAATATACCCATATCTTTAGATCTGAAGTTCAGGAAATCTCGCACCCCTCCACCTCTACAGTGTACACCATTTCACAAATAGATGAAAGGAAAGAACCAGTTGTCGAGGCTATTGAAATCAGTCTTGGAAAATCCTTGTATATCAATTCTAGCCTAGAAACAGATCAACAACCAAAATTGATTCAAATGATTCAAGGACAATCTGGTGCTTTTTCATGGGATTACTCCAACATGAAAGGGATTCACCTAGAAAATTTCATGCATCATATTTACACTAATGACAAAATCAGACCTGTTAGGCAACCCCAAAGAAGAATGAATCCATCCTTAAAAGACATAGTAAAAGAAGAACTCCAAAAACTCATGCATGTCAATTTTATTTACCCTATTTTGGATAGCAAGTGGGTATCCCCATTAGTTATTGTCCCTAAGAAAAATGGTAAATAGAGGATTTGTGTGGAATTTCAATAATTGAACAAGGATACCTACAGGGATTACCTTCCTTTTCCTTTCATACACCAGGTCTTGGACACTTTGTCTAGGAGGTATTTTTCTTTCTTGGATGGGTTTAGTGGTTACAATAAGATCCAAATTTCACCAAAAGATCAATACAAAACCACATTTACTTTCCCATGGGGTACCTATGCTTATAGGGTTCTTCCTTTTCATTTGTGTAATGCCCTTACCACCTTTAGAAGGGTTGTCCTGACCATTTTCTCTAATTTGAGCCATGACTGTGTAGAAGTTTGCATGGATGACTTCACAGTATATGGGGATGATTTCCAACAAGCATTGGACAATTTGGAGAAAGTTTTGATCAGGTATAAAGAGACCAACCTTTCCCTCAGTCATGAAAAATATTGAATGATGCTCATTGAAGGAATTGTTTTAGGTCATCACATCTTCGGTACCAGAATAAGGGTAGACCTTGCCAAGATTGACATCATTTCTCAAATCAAAATCCCTAGCTCACAAAAAAAAGTTAGAAGTTTTTTAGGGCATGCTGGTTACTATAGGAGGTTCATTCAAAATTTTAAAAACCTAGCTTCCCCATTGTTCAAACTATTACCAAAAGAGGATGAATTATGTTGGGATAAACAATGTCAGATTTCTTTTGAAATTTTAAAAACAAAGCTTTCAAGTGCCCTTGTTTTAAGAGGACCAAACCGGTCTCTTCCTTTTCATATGTACACGGATGACTCAGATACAACTTTGGGGGATGTTTTAGGACAAAGGGAAGGCCAGAGTCCATATGATATATACCTTGCTAGAAAAAATATTTCACCTACTGCGGTAAATTGCACTGTCACTGAAAATTAATACTTGTCAGTAGTACATGCCATTAATAAGTTCAGACACTACATAACAGGGTATGAAGTTTTTGTACATGGGTAAAATCATGAAGATGGGTAATACTTTTGTGACAATCGTGTCTCAAAAATTCCTAGCGGCAATTTTTCGGCCGAAAAAATGTTGCTAGGAATTTTTTCGGCCGAAAATTTGCACGTCAAATTGAACGACACCCTGACGATGCCCTTGACACTCGTGCACAATGTTTTTTGGATGAATTATTTTCCTATGGTAAGAATATTTAGGGCTAAATACTTTTTGGCTGAAACATTTATTTTTAACGGATTCCGTTAAAATCTAGGTTTCGACCGAAAGATTATTTCGGTCGAAAACATGAAATTGGGACTGAAAACAAAAACCAGAGAATTTCCCCAAGCTTACCTGAACTTCAAACGTTGCAGAATCCTGCAATTACTAAGAATTTGGTTTTGAAAATGACACCATCATTTCCAAAATTGAATCTACTTTCAATTCCTATAATTTGTTTTCATTTTCTTTATTTTTATCTATTTTTATTTATTTAAAAAAAAAATCACTGCATAATATTTTCAGCAGACATTATGATTCATTGAAATGAAATATCGGTATCTCTAAATATATACAGTGAAAAATTTAGAAAAAAATATATTCATAATCTTAAACTGTTGTCTTCAAAAGGGTATATTTAAATTTTAGTTTTAAGTAAAAATTAAGATAGATACAAGGTGTAGAAAAACATGTGTTTAAAATCTGCAACATTTTCATCTTGGTCAACTTCAAAAAAATATAGAAATTATAATATTCATCTGTGTAAATTCTAACCTTGTACAATATCTAATGCAAACAAATATTCAGAAAAGAACAGAAAAGATACAATGGCAAATACAAACATTACACAGATATTTTTCCCCTGGAAACCCAAACAAGGAAAACTAGCATATTTTATATTCATTCATTGTGTTACAATGTTTACAATACAAAATACATATAGGAGCCAATGACATCCAAAACCCTAACCCAATGACCTGGATTAGTCCAAAACCCTAATTCCTTAACCAGAAATAGAAAACCATCTGCAAATAAACCATGTGCCGAAAAACCACCTAAATATAATGCGGTCCCAATGCGAAAAAAAAAAATTTGGGGGCGCTGCCCTCGAACTCCCTCATAGGGGGCTACGCCCCCTTACACCCCTCCTCGAACCCCCCTGCGTGCCCGATGCAAATGCTCAGACAATACTACTCATGTAAAGAATATAACACATACCCAACATTCTCCCACTTGTTGTTTTCTTTGCACACAAGGGGTTACAGGGTTACATAGTCAACAATCCAGGGCAGCAATGCCCATGGATCCTCTACACCAAGAGAACTTCTTAGTTTTCACAAATTTTGTTAACGAATCTGCAACATTCTTCAAAGTGTCCACCTTCATCAACAATACTTTCTTTTCTTCAACCATGTCTCTCACAAAGTGATGTTGAATATCAATATGTTTTGTCTTTGAATGATGAGCTAGGTTCTTTGCCAGAAAAATTGCACTCTGACTATCACAATCTATTCTTATAGCTTGTTGTACCAACCCAATACCTGAACACAATCTTTGTAACCATACTACTTCCTTACTTTCATGAGTGGCTGCCATGCATTCAACTTATGTAGTTGAAAGTGCCACTACAACCTGTCTTTTGCTCATCCAATGTATTGCTCCTCCAAATAGGTTAAATGCATACCCACTTGTAGATCTCCTACGATCCATATCTCTTGCCAAGTATGCATCCAAAAATCCATGTAGATCCACCACTCTGACCAATCTCGATCTTCCTTCATAGAAAAATCCATAGCTAGCAGTGCCACGCAAATACCTGAAGACCCTTTTTACTGTTGTCCAATG
>ML777141.1:258172-302299 GCA_009831015.1 Picea engelmannii
CTGAGTTTTCACATCTTGGATAATCTCCTTGTTGTTTCCTATCAACAACATGTCATCCACATACAAGACCAAATAAATCAAATGATCACCAATTAATTTAAAATACACACAGTGATCCTCTTTGCTTCTTGTGAAGCCAAGTCACAGCATATAAGTATCAAATTTTTGATACCACATCCTTGGTGATTGTTTTAAATCATACAGGGATTTTTTCAGCTTGCATACTAGCTCCTTCTTTCCCTTCTCAACATAACCTTCTGGTTGCTTCATATAGATTTCTTCTTGTAGATCCCCATGTAGGAATCTTGTCTTCACATCCATTTTTTCTATTTCAAAATCAAATGCAGTAGCAACAGATAACATAAATCTTATGGAGGTTAACTTGGCAACAGGAGAAAAAATCTCACCAAAATCAATTCCCTCAACCTGGGAATAACCCTTTGCTACTAACCGAGCTTTGTATTTATCCACTTTTCCTGCTGCATTCAGCTTCTTTTTAAATACCCATTTTCTTCCAATGGGATTTCTTCCAGTTGGCAAATCCACTAGATCCCAAGCCTCATTCTTATCCAAAGATGCCATTTCTTCTTCCATGGCCCATTTCTAGAGATTTCAGTCCTCTGAATCCACTGCCTCCCTGACAGTTCTAGGATCATCATCAGTAATAGACAAAGCAAAATTTGAACAGAAATTAGATGGAATATACCTTTCCAGTAGCCTTCTTTCTCGATCCGATCTCCTCAATACTGGATTATGAGGATCTTCTTCTTCTGATTCATGTTCTTCTGTAGAGTCTGATTCATCATCCTTTAAATCAAACTCTATCTTCTCTAGTTCTTCCTTACTTGGTAGGACTTTCTGTTTAACAACATCCTTCATTTCTCTAAATACCACATCTCGGATATAGACTACCTTCTTAGTTTCTGGTTTCCAAAGCTTATAACCTTTGAGACCATCTTTCTGTCCAATAAATATACATTTTTCATCCTTCTTATCCAGCTTACTCCTATTTTCCTTTGGAACATGAACGTATGCATCATAGCCAAATACCTTAAGATGTGTGAGAGAAGGTTCCTTACCAGTCCATACCTCTTATGGAGTCTTATCATTCAACACTGATGAGGGTGATCTATTGACTAGATAACATGCAGTACCCATTGCCTCTGCTTAGAATTCTTTCCCTATCCCGACACCACTGAGCATGCACCTTGCTTTTTCCATCAGCGTCATGTTGATCCTTTCTGCAACTCCATTCTACTAAGGTGTATATGGAGTAGTCTTCTACCTTGATATACCACACTTCTTACAGAATTCTTCAAATTCATTCTCGCAGAACTCTCCACCATTATCTGCCCTCAACACCTTAATTTGTTTCTCTGTTTGATTCTCAACAAGAGCCTTAAACTCTTTAAACCTGTCAAAGACTTCATATTTCTTCCTGAGGAAATATATCCAAGTTTTCCTCGAGAATTCATCTATAAATGAGACATAGTACACAGATTTTCCCAATGATGGGACTGACACAGGTCCAAAAACATCACTGTGAACTAGTTGTAAAATTCCTTCTTCCCTCATTGCACCGGAGGGGATTCTTACCCGATTCTGCTTCCCATATAGACAGTCTTCACATAAATCAAAATCCAGAGAGTATTTAGACATACCTTCAACCATACATTTACCGTGTAGTAGTCGAAGACCCTTCTCTCTGATATGCCCCAGTATTTGATGCCACAACATAACCTTTTCTCTATAGACTGTAGGAGTTCTTTCTTCTTCAACTTCAATATCAAGAACAATGGAGATATTACACCCATCACTAATAATGCTTCCTAGCAGCTTATACATAGTTTCAAACCGAACTCCCTTCATAAACGCCAATGCTCCTCGAACCATCCTACAAGTTCCCTTTTCAAAAAAAAATTTTACCCCTGCATCTTCCATTTTGCTTACAGAAATCAAATTTTTGGCCATACCTGGGATGTGTAGAACACGAGGCAGTTTTCTAATCCTTCCATCTATGAGTCTCAACTTGACCCTTCCTCTTCCTATGATTCTGGTTGTCGAATCATTACCTAAGAAAACATTACCTCCATCATACTTTTCATATTCGCAGAACCACTCCCTGTGGGGATTCATACGAAAAGATGCACCAGAGTCAATCAACCATGCCTCATGATCTGCATGTGTTCTTGAAGAGGCCAAGTACACATCTTCTCCTTCTTCCTTGGAGGTCTTTTCTTCTATAGAAGAAGATTCTTCAGATCCCTTCCTTTTCTCAACTTTGGATCTACACTGCTTCTTGTAGTGCCCTTCATTTCCACACCTTCAACATACCCTTACAAACTTTCTAGGAGATTTAGATCTACCCTTAGACTTAGATCTCCCACTTGAGAAATTAGATCTATTTCTTTCCTAGGAACGTCCTCTTGAAAATAATGCATCTGTGCTATGTCCTTCCATATTCTTTTGTCTCATCTCCTCCGACAACAAGGATGAGATCACTTCTTCAAACTTCAAAGAATTTGCATTACTACCTATGGCCACAACTAGACTATCCCACAAATCTGGTAAAGAACACAACAAACTGATACATTTATCTTCATCTGAAATTTTAATCTCAAAAGATACTAACTGACTTACCACAGTATTGAAGGTGTTCAAATGCTCTGCCACCGAGTCTCCATGTCTCATGCTCAAGTTATATAGCTTCTTTCTCAAGAATAGTTTATTTACCAGGGACTTAGACTGATACAACTTCCCCAACTTTTCCCATAAATCCTTGGTTGTATCATCTTCTAACACATTCAATAATACTGAATTGTAGAGACACAGTCAGATTGTGCTCTTTGCCTTTCGATCCATCTTTTTCCAGTCATCTGCAGAAGTTCCTGTAGGTGCAGTACCTGGATCTACCACAATCCACTGATCTCTGTCCACCAAAAAATATTCCATATTGAGCTTCCACATCTCAAATCTTTTCCCATTAAACTTCTCGATCTCCATCTTCAAATTGCTTGCCATTTCTTTTCACCTAAAAAACAGTACCGCAGATCTCCCACTGTAACAAGTCTTATCACAGTCCTGAGCCAAACCCTTGACCACAAAGGCATCCCCCTGAAGCTAATAAAGCTATGATACCAAATGTAAATTATAACCTTGTACAATATCTACTACAAACAGATATTCAGAAAAGAATAGAAAAGACACAATGGAAAATACAAACATTACACAGAGATGTTTCCCCTGGAAACCCAAACCAGGAAAACTAGCATATTGTATATTCATTCATTATGTTACAATTTTTACAATACAAAATACATATAGGATCCAGCGGCATGCAAAACCCTAACCCAATGACCTGGATTAGTCCAAAACCGTAATTCCTTAACCGAAAATAGAAAACCATTGGCAAAGAAACCATGTGCCGAAAAACCACCTAAATATAATGCGGTCCCGAAAATAACTCATTATCGTGCAAAGAATATAACACATACCCAACAATCCGTTAGATTCAAAATTATGGTCATAATAAAATAGAGTCTCTGTAGATTGTTGCAGTATATTTCATTTCTTAAAAACATAAGTTTAATAACAGATACATTGTTGTAGAAAAAAGTTACTCATTATCATTCCTTTCATGTTAAAGGAACATACTGTTAAACAACTATCAAATTGACATATCAAATCGTGATAAAAAAAATTTGAAAAAGTCATTGGAAAGCTAACAAAATTATTCACAAGTTTTGTTTTTACTATAAAGTGAAATTATAAATAAAAGAAATACTTTCGTATGACAAAAGTTGAAGAAATTGTGAAAATATAGTTTTTTTTCTCATAAAACAAGAAAAAGTGTAACCCATGTTCATGATTTTACCCACATATAGACCACTTAGCCATCATATTTTGGATGAACAAACATGTTACAAATGCTAGAGTGACTAGATGGTTGTTATTATTGCAATAATTAAATATCACCATCATTGATAGACCTAGAAGAGATAATTTAGTTGATGATTTCTTGTCTAGACTCATTCATATAGGTGATAATGCAACACTAGATGAAATTTTTCTAAATAAGAATCTATTTCCTATTTCTACTTACATTCCTTGGTATGCAGATTTAGCCAACTATCTTTTAACAAGAAATCTACCTCAGAATTTGTCCTCCCAAGAAAAATAGAGAATTATGCATCTGAGTGCCAATTACATGTGGCATGATGATTGTTTATACCATACTGGTCCTAATTTGGTGAACAGAAGATGTGTCCGGGAGGATGAGATGCATGAAATCTTCAAATCCTTTCATGATGGTCCCTGTGGAGGCCATTTTGCTGATAAAAGAACATCATACAAGATATTACAGTCTGACTACTATTGGCCAACTATTTTCAAGGATGCAAAGAAGTATGTGGCCAACTATGATGATTGTCAAAGGATAAAAAAACCTACTACAGTTGATGAGATGCCTCTCCAATCTCAGGTAGTAATTGAACCTTTTGAGAAATGTTCTTTGGATTTTGTTGGACCCATTAACCATATGTCTCAAAGGAAGAAGCACATCCTGGTCTACACAGATTATGTGACCAAATGGGTGGAAGTTAAAGATTTATATTCTTCTAGTGAACATTCTATTGTAGATTTTATGTTTGAAGAAATATTTAAACACTTTAGTGTGCCTTGAGAAATAGTAACTATCCGAGGAACCCAATTCACCTTCAATTTGGTCAAAGCTATTAATGAACAATATAAAATTAAACATAGAAAATCTTCACCTTATCACCCTCAAGCAAATGGGCAGGTGGAATCAACTAACAAGGTGACATAAGATATTCTTACCAATACTATTCAGATACATCATAAAGACTAGGCTGATAGGTTTCCTAAGACCTTATGGGCCTATAGAACAACTTGGAGAAACACAACAGGCCATACACCTTATGAGTTGGTATATGGGAATCAGGTGCTTCTTCCCATATAATTTCAAGTGAAAACCTTCAGAACTGCCATGCAATTAGGGATGGATTTGGATGAAGCTAAAAAACAAAGGATATTATAGTTGAATGGGCTTGATGAGATTAGAAAAGATTCTCTTAAAAGGACTACCCTTGTACAAGAATAGAGGAATAAATGGAATGATAAGTACATCAAGAATAAGTCTTTTCGGTCAAGTGATTGGGCCCTACTGTACGATAGTAGGTTCAAGAATTTTAAAGGTAAATTATCTACTAGATGGTTGGGACCCTATGAAGTTGATATGATTTACAACAATGGTTCAGTTAAGATAAAGACTATTGATGAGAATCAAACCTCCTTTGTCGTGAATGGACATCGATTGAAGGTTTATCATAAGCCTCTATCCAAAGAGGATTTTATCAAACATGTTCTTCAAAATTCTGAAATGCAATTGGTAAGCAAGGGGAATTCTCCTCCTGTTGATCCACCACAGTAAGTTTGTTGTGTGAATTAACTTATCTCTCTACATACATGTAAATAGATGTGTCATCAAATAGAAATTTTGGTGTTACTAACAAAACAAAAAGTTGATTTTGTTCTGATGTAGATAAATGAATAAGGAGGACATCTTCCAGATGTAGGTTTATCCCTTTATCCATCCCTAGTAGATCATTTATGAAAATGTAGCTAAATGGAGTTTTCTTTAAGTTTTTCACTCCTAAAAATTGAAAACACCAGCGAGTAGGAACTGGCCCGAGCTCGATAAAAATCCACAGGACAGTATTGTTGACAAAGTGTCCTCAGACATGTAATTTTATTAATAAGGAAAAAGTGATTACAATCTGAAATTCATAATCTACTCCTTAACCTCACTTGAAGAAGGAGCTAGTTTATATAGCTTAACTCTAAACTAAAAACTAGGAGAACAACTAATCACATAATCACATGAGTATGATAGGTGTCCTTTACATAGAAGCTAGGTGTCATTATCAACAAACTAGAATAAATTATTTTCTAAAAAATTTTATACTAGAAAATACTTAGACTATAGAAGTTTAGGATTATGAGGCTAACAATCCCCCATTTAATCCGGAAGTTCATTTTTACAAAGAACAAGTTCATCTCTGAACTTAGTGAATATTATTCTACTAAGAGGTTGGATAAAAATATCTGAAGTTTGATCTTCAAATGAACAAAACTGAGGCTTGATGATGTCTTTGATGATGAGCAATCTGATGAAGTGGTACTTGGTGTCGACATGTTTAGTCTTTGAATGAAATACTGGATTCTTGGCTATCTTTATTACTGACTGATTGTTGATCAATAAGGTAGTTGGTGATTTTTGAGTTTCACCAAGATCCTGTAAAATTCTACGTATCCATACAATCTCACATGTTGCTTCCCAAGATGATATGTACTCTACCTCTGCTAAAGAATTGGCAATTGTTGTCTTCTTTTTACAATTCCAAGATACTGCTGCTGAACCCATATTCATTAAATAACCTGAAGTGGATGCTCTATCATCAATGTTACCTGCAAAATTAGCATCTGAATATCCAACAAGTGTAAAATTTTTGTTCCTTTTGTAGAGAAGACCAAAGTCTTTTGTACCTTGAATGTATCTTAGTACACTTTTTGCTGAATTCCAGTGACTTTCCCTTGGTTCCTACATAAACCTTGAAAGTAGTCTGACTGAATATGACAAATCCGGTCAAGTATTTGTCAAATAAATGAGACTTCCAACCAATTGTCTGTACTTTGTACTGTTTACCAATTCCCCCCCTTCAAATTTTGAAAGTTTTAATTTCTGCTCCATGGGCGTAAGAGAAGGTTTACAATCTTCCATGCCAAATTTCTTTAACAATTCTGCGGAATACTTAGTTTGACTAAGGAATATTTGGTTAGGATGTTGAGAAACTTCAACTCCAAGATAATAATGAAGTGCCCCTAAGTCAGTCATTTTGAAACCTGCTTTAAGTTCTTTCTTAACTTGTTTGATGTGGGCTTCATTATTTCTTGTTATGATTAAGTCATCAACATAGAGTACAAGTATCACCATGTGCTTATCTTGTATTCGAAAATACAATGTATCATTTGATTCACTTCGCTGAAAACCCACCTTTCGTAGTTACTCATCCATTTTTGCATACCAAGCTTGAGGAGCTTGTTTCAAACAATATAAAGCTTTCATAAGTTTGCAAACTTTATGTTCTTGTCCTTTTTCTTCAAAACCTTGTGGTTGAGTCATGAAAACATATTCCTTTAGATCACCATTCAGGAAGGCACTTTTGACATCCATTTGATGTAATTTCCAACCATTATGTGCAGCCAAATTGATAACCATTCTGATAGTGTTCCATTTAGCTATGGGTGCAAAAGTTTCTTCATAATCAATTCCTTCATGTTGAGAAAAACCTTTTGCAACAAGTCTTTCTTTGTACTTGTCAATTTTACCATTGGGCTTGTACTTTACATGATAAACCCATTTACAACCGATGGGCTTAACATCTTGTGGAAAATCAACTAAATTCCAAGTCCCATTTGCAGGTACTGAATCATATTCATTAATAATTGCTTCCTGCCATTCTTTATGTTCAGCTACTTCAGCAAAAGAAGTAGGTTCAATGGAAGCATGAGAAAAATTATCTTCTACTCTTGAAGATCCCCTAGTTCTTATTTTGTTCATTTCATCTGAATGAACATCTTTGAGAAGTTGTTTGGCTCACTTTGGCTTCTTATGTTGACAGGATTGAGGATCTGAATCACCATTATTGTTGAAAATAGGGTTTTCAAAAAATGAGGCTCTTCTTTCATCTGAAATATCTAAGGTTGGAGAAGATACTTTTGAAGATTCAGTATCAGAAGAATCTTTTGTTGATTCATTATCAAATGAATCAGAAGAACATTTTGATAAAGAGATGTCTTATGGAGTAACCAAGTCTTTTTCAAACCAAAATGCTTTCTTTGATTTGTTGAATTTACCTTTACCCTTAGTGTTTTTCTTGTCTAAACGACTAAGGAGATGGTTAATCTCATCTAAACTATTACTTTCAGTTTCATAAAAAATTACATCTCTACTGATAATGAATTTTCCATCTGAAAGCAATCTATACCCTTTCTTTTCATCAGAGTATCCAATGAAGGTACACTTCATACTCCGATTTTCTAATTTAGTCCTCTTTTCCTCAGGAACTAAAGCATAACATGTTGAGTCAAAAACCCTAAGATGATTTACCTTGGGTTTAAAACCATACCAAGCTTCATAAGGTGTTTTTCCATATAAATCTGATGTATGTGATCGATTTCTGAGATAAACTGTAGTATGGATTGCTTCATCCCAATATTTTGTGCTCAACCCTTTAAACTACATCATAGATCTTTCCATGCCCATGAGAGTTCTGTTCATCCTTTCAGTAACTCCATTCTACTGTGGAGTATAGGAATTTTTCAGATGCCTCTTAATTCCATTGTTTCGACAATAATCATTGAATTCAGTTGAAGTGAATTCACCTCCATTATCATTTCTCAAAGAGGCAACCTTTTCTCTAGTTTAATTTTCAACCATGTGTTGAAAATTTACAAACTTTTCAAAAGCTTCAGACTTTGCCTTTAAAAAGTATACCCATTTCATTCTAGTGTGGTCATCAATGAACAATATAAAGTATCAACATCCACCAAAAGAAGATTTCATTGGACCACATATATCACTATGAATTAACTCCAAATACTTTGTTGCTCACCATGAGCTGGTTGGAAAAGCTTCTCGCTTTTGCTTGCCTAAAATACAAGCTTCACACTTGGAATTCTCTTTCTTTAAAGTTGGTAAACCCTTCACCAAATCTTGGGACTTAAGTTTCAAGAGACTTTCAAAGTTTAAGTGACCAAATCGAAAATGCCATAATCTGAATGAAGACATTTCAGAATTCACTGTTGCTGCAACTTCTTCCTTTCTTTGGATGACTTTCCCATTCATTCTTAGTAACTTCCCATCTTCATATCCAGTCATTATTGTTTTCAAGTTATCCTTCAATGACATAATCTTCACCAAACCATATTGCATGACAATTTGATGTCCATCTTGTCTGATTGTGACTAAGGATAACAATTGTTTCTTAAACGATGGTACATACCAAACATTTGAAATCCATTTTTCACTAATTCCATGGAGAAAAACTTTCACTGAACCTTTTCCTTGAGGTATATGAGTTGTATCATAAACTAAATAAATGGTATTTAATTGAACATCTTTATAAGTCCAAAAATAGTCTCTGCGATAAGTCATATGTTGAGTAGCCCCTGTGTACAATATCCAATCATTTTCAAATGAATCTACATGATGAACTGCTGAAAAAACATATTCATATTCATCATCTTGATAATCTTGATCTTCTGCATATTGCGCTAATTGTTGAGAGTTTGCATTTGATGTCTACTTGAACTTTGGCAATTGATCATTGTTGGTAAGACAATCTGATGCATAATGGCCCATCTTTAAGCATCTTTTACATCTTACTTGACTGAAATTTCCGCCTCTTTCTGACTGCGCATTACTTTGAAAATTTTGTGGATGAAAATTGTTACGACCTCTACCTTGACCACGACCTCTGCCACGACCTCGATTAGAAGACTGATTCTGAAAATTTTGAGAATTTGATTTTTCCCTTCCTTTAGAGCTTTCAGCTTTACTGTAAATAAGATCTTCTCCTGATTGTTTTTGTTTTCCAAAGGTTTTACTATGTTGAGCCAACAATTCACTAAGCGAATCAAAATTTATAGTAGAGAACTTATCAGTTATTTGAAAAGTCTCAAGAAAATGCTTATAAGATGGAGGCAAGCCATTTATTACAATGGAGACTAGAAAACTATTTTCAAGTTTAGAAAAACCACCTTTGATGATTTCTAGATGAATGTTCTTAATCCTTGAAATGTATTCTAGTACATCGCCATTGTCTGGTAATCTTTGTTTAAGAAATTTCATTTGTAGATCAAGTCTTTGAGATGCAACAGGAGTATCAAACAACTTCTTTAATAGATTCCATGTAGACCATGCATCTT
The DNA here is from genome assembly GCA_009831015.1 of Picea engelmannii. Lineage (NCBI taxonomy): Eukaryota > Viridiplantae > Streptophyta > Pinopsida > Pinales > Pinaceae > Picea > Picea engelmannii. The sequence continues at coordinate 268,181 of ML777141.1, forward strand.
TGGAATTCTCAATATGAACAAACATCTATTCAGTTGCAGAAGAACATAGCAAAGCAAGTGATTTTTCATTTTTCAAATTCCATTTGGCTAAAGAAGTAGCATCGATGGGCTTAGTTGGAGCAGTATTACCATCACATATATCATGCCATAATTCATTATAGATCAAAGTGTTATGCATGTGACGACTCCAAGTTTTGTAATTCTTGGGTCCATCTAACTTATCTGATTCAGTGAATAGGTTGATTAATTTTGACATGATGATAGATTTCCTTATTGCAAGGACTGCAAGTTAATGATCACACCACCACACTGAATAGTCATCAAAACTGTTGGTTGTGGAGCCCGATTATCTTCTTGATTCACAAGTCTTTTACTTTTAGCCATGTTTATACCCCATGAAGTATTTACACCCCAGACGTATATACAATCTTCCATGCGGGGGAGTGCAGAGGGGGGGTACCCCCTTTGCAGGGTTCGGGGGGGCTATCCCCCCAACTGGGGGCAAGCAGGTCCCCAACGGGGGTTCGAGGGCGAAGCCCCAGAAGGAAAAATTGCCTTGTAAATGTATATTGTAATTTCATTGTAAATCTGGATCATTTATTATAAGGTTGCAGATCTAACGATAGAGATTATGTTAGGGTTTTTTGCCCTAGAAGGCAACCCTCTTTTATGAGGGAAATGTATTGTGGCTACGATTGATGGTGAATATTGTATTCTGGGATAGGAGACTGTGAGAGAAAAAAGACGAAGTTACAATGGGTTTGTTGTAGGTTGTATCCCTTCATATGTTGAATAATAATAAAGGAAGGACCTGGCAATTTCTCTGGTGGATGTAGCCCACACTGGGTGAACCTCATAAATCTGTGTCTCTATTGTATTGTGTATCTTCTGTGTTTTGTTTCCACATTTGTTTTATTTTATTGCTCCAGGGTCCTTTTTTTCTAACAAAAACACTAAAAGAGAGACACAGGGCACTAGAATGAAAGAGTGCACAGTCCATGCAAAAAGAGAACTTTTAAGGGCTTGGCCTTGACCCTCTAAAAGTCTCATTGAAAAGAAGTTTGAGAGAGTATTTCACTAGACTCTTCTCAACCTTTGAGCTTCAAGATTACAATAAAAAGCTTTCGAAATTTATCCTTTTTCCAATACTTGTAGCCTTTTACAAATAGAAGATACACCCCTCTTTAAAAGTGGTAAAGTCTTCAATAAAATAAAATTCCTCAAAAGTTGACCACTCAAATCATTTTTATTTGTAAAGTCCACTCATCACATCAAAAAGTTTTCCTAAAGAATATTTTATTAAAATATTCTTTATAACATATATTCCTCTGAAAAAGAAGATTTCAAAAAGAAAAAAAAAAACTCCACCAAATTATGCACAATTTGTCCAAGGATTGATCCTGTGATAGAGACTTTCAATGTCTATTTCAGGGCCAAGAACAAGGGTGGCGACGGATATTCTTCAAGTAGTGAAGAATATATTCCTCATTCATCTACTGGCAAGCAGTGCATGAGACCATGGAAAAACAAATGTTGGTGTTGTTCAATACTAGAGGATCCGGGGGCGAATTTTCAATAAACAAATCGTGAGACTTTGACTGGAATTAAAGAAATCTGATTGAATCTGTCCTTAATGCATGATATTCCTAGATCAGGATTCTGATGTGTCCACTGCCCAGATCAGAATTTCCTGGTGCTTCCTCTGCTCAGATCGGTATTCTCAGATTCATCCTCAGCCCAAAACGAAATTCTTTGATGCATTGATCCGTCCTCTACCCAGATCGGGTTTGTTTTTCTTTTGCCTAGATCAGTTTTGATGTGTTGATGTGTCCTCTGCATTGATGCGTCTATCTTCTATGTTTTCCTGGCTAAATCTTACAGCAAATCCGTGGGTCTTTATCACTGTAAATCCATGGTCAATTTGGGCAGAAAAAATGTGGACCTTTTGAGCAAAATTCGTGGTCTTTATCACTGTAAATACCAGATCTGCTGAAGAGCTTTTGATTGAAGGTAACATAAAAGAAAAAGTTTGCAGGAGAGAGTTTGCTACCAAATCTTTGGAGGGAACAATTTCAAAAGGCACGATCTGATGCTTGATGTGAGTGAAAATTTCCTTCAATCCATGGGTGTGTACACTAGTTGCCAAAGAATTTATGAAACTCGAAGAGAAGTGCAGATTGCTTTCTATTACATATGCATGTCTATTTTATCAAACCAAAAAAGGCACTTTTGAATACAGAAATTCTACAACATTTTTTGAAATTTCACTACATTCATATTAGAATGGCAAGTGCTAGATTTATAAGATCTAATCAAACTTGCACCTCTATGACTTAATTGCTAGATTTACACAGATCTGAAGCAATTTTCACAAATGAGCCCTTTTTTTAATAAAGAGACAATGGATCTACAATCTATGAAATGGTAGATCTTTACAAATTTTATAGTTCTTACAAAAAATAAAGATTCAATCAATTATTTGAATAACAATTGATTGTTGTAATAACACTTTCCTTATTAAAAAACAACAACAATTTACCTCAATACCATTGCTTTTGAATTTGAAGAGATACAGGCTAATGTTGCCAAGACTTCCTTGCTTCCTCAATCCATCACCAATCTTTCCATCACCATTTCACCATGGCTTTGATACCATGTTAACAAAGTGTCCTCAAACACATAATTTTATTAATAAGGAAAAAGTGATTACAATCTGAAATTCATAATCTACTCCTTAACCTCACTTGAAGAAGGAGCTAGTTTATATAGCTTAACTCTAAACTAAAAACTAGGAGAACAAACAATCACATAATCACATGAGTATGAGAGGTGTCCTTTACATAGAATCTAGGTGTCCTTATCCTAACAAACTAGAATAAATTAATTTATAAAAACATTTATACTAGAAAATACTTAGACTATAGAACTTTAGGATTATGAGTTTAACAAGTATATGGAGTTTTATTTAATTTTTTCAGACTCCTAAAAATTGAAAACACTGGTGAGTAGGAACTGGCTCGGGCTCGAGAAAAATCCACGTGACAGTAGATGGAGTTTTCTTCAATTTTTTCAAACTCCTTAAAACGGAAAACTCCGGTGAGCATTAACTAATATGGGATCGAGAAAAATCCACAGAATAGTAGTAGTTAGGGTTATTTTTATAATAAAATGGAAGTGGAAAAAAAAATAGTGATCAATTTGGTTCCAAAAAGAGGAGGATTATGAATCTCAACATGAACTTGTCCAACTACTGAGTACCTTCTTGATATAGAGCTTGGAGCCTAGTCATTGAATTCTTTTCTTCATTTTCTGACACTTTCGCTGCAATTTCAGAGTTTCTATACCACTGTATTGTTTGTTGTTTTACCTATATGGTCCTGCAACAAAATAAATTCAAATGTTCTCCTCCATAGAAGCAGAAAATGCTAGCAATTTCTACAAAATGTAGCCTACAAAGTTCCAGTATACAGAATACACAAACAAGCACCTTATCCAATTTTCATTGCGTACCAGAATAAAATTTTGTGGTGATTGGATACTAGATAATATCTCTTTAGTGTTCCAGTACTGCAACAAATATTCTCTCTGTGTTCATACAGTACTGGGAAAGTCTTTGTGTTGTTCCGGTACTGCAACAATATTCACCTCTGTGTTCATTTGATACTGAGGGAGAAGGCTTGTGTTGGTCTAGTACTACAACAATTTTCTGCAATGGTCCGATACCAAGCTGTGATATGGTACTGGTGATAAAGTTTTTGTAATTCGTATTCTATACTCAAAGGTTTTTTTCTCGATACAAATGTTTCAGGTAATAAGAGGTATAAGCTCATTATTCTATCCTGTTTTATTAAATAATCATACTAATTATGTATTAAATGTGTGGTTGTTGTCATGCATCCTCCTTTCCTCAATTATTGCACGATCCCTCCCATGAACTTCTGCAAGTCCTTGTGTATATTTGCTACTATAGAAATCATTCATATACACTCAGAGCTTTTGATGGGTTGGTCATAATATGTTGAGAGTGTGACGCAATTATACCAATTTCATTCTCAAACACTCTAGTCAAAGACCTCTATTCATATGGTGAAGAAATATCATAGTGCCATGATCCAACATCACGTCATGTGAATGATTTATTTAAACCATGTCTTAATGCATTTCAAACCCATGATTCTTTTGCTTCACGATGACGTCAAACACTTGCATAACTGTGAATTTTGTTCACATCAACCACATATCCTGTAATCATTTCCCAACATTACCTTGAACATGATCTGACACAAACCTCCATATGATCCTCTAAGTTATTCATGGATAAAAATTATATTACCTCACCATCATTACCATGTATTTGACTGTTGTAATCTGAATTCTAACTTATAAATACTCCTATGGATGGATTCGCCATCCAGATGAGTGTTATTCACTCGCTTTTTTTTCATACCATCTCCATTCCCACTGTTCTTTGTCTCTTCATACTGTTTTTCACACTTTGTTCCCTTCCGGTACTCTATCACATGCTTCTCTTTTCCAGTACTAAACCCTGGTCCTACATTTCATTGCCTCATATGCTGTGAGAATTGCTTTAATTCAGCATGGGGGTTGATAGACACAAACCAATGTTCCAATTATACAGGGAGACACAAGAATACCAATCTTGCAGGGATAAATTTGAGTAGGTCGGTTGGGTTTCGTTCTTGGAAAAACTCAAAGGCTATCACGAGGGGGTATCTCGTGCTTTTTCTCATACCTATGACAAGGAGAGTGCCCAGTTTGGGGAGAGGAAATTAACAATTATAGAGGCCACCATAGAAGAAGCTACATGATTGCCTTACTTTGGAGAAAAATATTTAAAGGGCATTGTCATTGACAAAAAGTTGTGTCAGAAATTTCAAAGGTCGGAGCATCAGGATATCGATTGGAACAAAGGTATTCCCCAAAACTGTATTAAGGAAGAGTACTGGAAAATGCTCATAATCCTGTAGAGGTTTCTCAATTGTGAAGGGAGGTATTTCATGACCTTCTACAACCATTTAAAACTTTTGTCCCATTTTGAAGGAGGGCCACAAATTGAATTTCCCCATTTCCTCTCAATGAGTCTAAACAAAATGGTGAGAGGAGTTAAATTAGCATCTAAGAAACCTAAAACTAGTATCCATCACCATGGATTAATGAAATTATTGGTTGTCCATGCACTGAGAGAACAAGGTAGTAGTTGGAAACAACTGCAACAAAAGTTTGCTCAAGAGGTAGTCTCTAAATCTATAGAAGAACATGAAACAAAGGCATGTAGTGAAGGGTCCAATAGAAAGAAAAGGGAAAGGAAAAGGAAAGGGAATAAGTTAGGGGATGAATAAGTTGTTGTTACACCTAGTTCATCCCAACCTATTGATAGATTGGACAAGGATAAGTCTATCATGATAGAGGAGCCTACTACATCCAAGAAAAAGAGGACCTCCTAGTCTCAAAAACCAAGTCCATCCCTGATCCCTAAAAATAAATTACCACGCAGTAAGAGGCAACAAAGAAATAAATATGTGCAAGGTGAACTTTCAGTTAGTGGTCCTGAGGCAACTATTGAATTATCACCGGAGTTAGTTAGAAAGTTAGAGGGGTCCCATGAAATAAATATTTGAAGCAGGAGAAAGTTTCAAAAGAAGGATGTGCTAGACGAACAAATCCCGAAGGAGCCTACTACATATAGGAAGGATATGTCCTCCCAATATAAGAAATCAATTCCAATATCAATCCCTAAAATTCAATTTCCATGAGGCCCCTGAAATCTGGTCAAAATATGGTCAAAATGAAATTTCATATGAGACCCCTGAGGCAACTATTGAGTTTCCTCAAGAGTCGACTAGTAATTTGTAGAAGACTCCTGAAGTGAAAAGTGGAAGTAGGGGGAAGCTTAAAACAAGGAAGGTACAAAATAATCAAATCCTAGAGCCTACACCTCAGTACTCCAAAGTGAAAATCAGGAGTGTTCAGGAAGAACAAAATCCAGAATCTACACCTCAGTCCTCTAAGGTGAAAACAAAATCTGTACAGGAGAAACATGTCCCAATACCTACATATTATACTAAAACAAAGAAGAGTAAGTTGTTTGAAGAAACTTCCACTCATGTCAGTAAATCTAAGGAATCCTCACATCCTGTATGAAGAACTACAAGAAGCATGGCTAAACAGATAATAGTTCCACATGTGTGTTCTTTTCCAGAGGAGCCTATTGATATTCCTACATTTCCATAGAAGGAAAGTGTCTATGGAGCAATGATTAGTGAGACTGAGGGGTTAGTAATAGATTCCTTAATAGGTTTAAGGAAGGAGGTGGAAGCTCGAGCGGAGGTAACTGAGAAAACAACCATATTTGATCCTGTCAGTTCCTTGAGAAAGCAACAATTGGTATTGAAGGTTGGGAAACTTACAAAATAGAATAAGAAGTTAAAACAAGAGGTTATAGAGTATCAAGTTTTGGATAGGCACATTAAGGAAGAGAATGCACAATTGAAAGAATATAACTAAAGGTTATAGGATTCCCAAGAATAAGTCTCTTATAATCTTAACAAAGTTCGGCATTTGATCTAGTACACCAGGGTGATTAAGAAGGATCTTAGGAGTGAGGCCTCTAGTTTCAATATTCTACAACTAGACCAATGATATTCATCCAGGGTGGGAGATAGATTCAGTTTTGAAAATTTTTGACTACCAGTTTCAACATTTTTGCATGAGGACATGCAATGAATTAAGCATGGGGGAAATGTTGGGTCTCCATTTCGACACCCCTATTACCTTATATTATCTTTTATCTTGGTCAATTTTACCTCTTCCCTATGCATATGTTGTCTATTTCTTCCACAAACCTACCTTGTGGTGTTATTCATATGGATAATTAGGTAACCCATGTTAAAAACATGATTTTCTTGATTTCTTAATTAATTGGGACTAAATTATTGATTGTTTATGCTTCTAATTACTTTGATTACTTTAAGAAGCTTCATGACGAGGCATCACCTCATCTGGTACTCATCTTCGGGACTCGTCTGATACTTCTGTTGTTCTGATGCTGCAACATTCCAACTCTGTGTTGATCTGGTAACAACTCTGTGCCTATTCTAGTACCACCTCTACGTTGATCCAGTACCAAGATCTGTTACTATGCTAGCTTGGTACTAAACCCACTTCTACATGATTAAAGTTTTGAATAAGTACAGCAATGATGGCTCCAATATATTAGTTGGATGGAGGCATCCTTGGTTCATTTGAAGATCATGATAAACTTCATCACTCATGCATTTTGTGTCATGAGGATGAAGTCCATTCATTGAGATACACTATGTTCACCAATTGTAATATTATGTAAACATTTGATGATTATCTTCAGACTTTGATTGTAACGGCTAACCTTCTTTAAAAGGGATGTTGTGTAGATGGTCGATAATAGGATATAGATATAATATACACTATTATGATGGAAAATTAAATGTTGAATTACTGATTCACTCATTTAATTGAAGGACCACGAATGCTAGTTTTTGCAATTCATGGATGTGAGTAAAGTGTATATTATGTCATTTATTTAGAGCTACCTTGTTGGTTCGGAAAGGGCCCACCACCCCAACCAAGGTAAGTCTCCCTGTGTATGTTTATGTGTGGACATAATTTAATTTTGTGAGTGTGCAAATAAAATTGTTGTGTATTGAAAATGATTATGAGTGCATGAACTTTCCTAAATACAACACAAATATCTAAATAGGTACCTATTGATTTTGGATCAATGTGAATGAACAATTATATACTAAGCATAAGTAGATGATTCTATTTTTGTTTATGTAGGTTTATATTGAGTCAACAAAAGCTAGGTAGATGTTTGGGATTGTTAGATAAGAAATTGTTATTTCTCTGAATTTGAAATTCTTAATAATTGTGTTGTCTTTAGTAGGTACAAGAACAACTAGACTTCATCTCTCACCCTTCATGCTTTATAAAAAGTCTTTAAATCATATTTACTCTCTCCTATATTGAGGAAGGAAGTTTTGATTGGAATTGATTAGGCCATGATTGGTTTATTTTTAAAAATAAATAGAGTGAGTTATCAATTGTTACGTGAATTCAATTGCTACAGGAAGAAGGGTCTCAATTCATCTCTTTATTTCACGTGCCTATAATGAACAGACTTTCTCAACTAAGTGTTTTCTTGAGATTTTTACTATGAGCTTTATCTTGTAGTTTGAAGTTGTGTGAAGAGTAGTGTTCAGATATTCCAAAAACAAAGTGTTTTGTTATTAATTGTTCCTTGATTGAACTAGATACAATAGACATAGATAGGTTACATGTTTTCGACACATATAGTGTAACAACTCTTTTGATTACGAATCCCAGATTGATATATAAGTGAGTGCAATATAATAAACATATATTTACACCAACACATAGAGTAGTATGAATCAGAAATCCTATATCCTAAGAAAGTTTACACTAGAGAGAACCATGATCCAGAGCCTGTAACATCCATGTCTAATCCTGAAAAACTTCTACACAAAATAAAGGAAAGGATAACAAACCCTGTATGTTACCTAGACATGAACCTATATTTACCTAAGGACGGGGTAAAAATTATTGATGACATTGAATTCGATTTATATTTGAGAAAAACATGTTCAGGTCTAGATAATTATCCTATTTGAATGAAAACATCTTCGATGAGAAGAAGTTCCAATATTTGATACCAACCAAACACCCTCAAGCCACTATAATTCCCACTCATACTATCCAACCAGTTCAAATCCCTTGTAGAGTCATGGAATCTAGGTTCACCCCTCTCTCCTTTCCGACCAAATTATATGATTTTCCTTAGAATTATAATCATAGAATTAAATTATACGATGTTGAAGGGAATTCTTTAGCTCAAAATCACTTAGATTGGCTTAATGAATTTGTCAACCTGGAAGAGGTATATTATGAGGATGCAAAGATGATATTTTTTGCACAAAGTCTCTCAGATGAGGTCAGAAAATGATCAAATCTCTTCCAGCAGTGAGCATCCCTGATTTTGCATCTTTTGAAACACTTTTTCTTGCCAGGTGGTGTGATAAAAAGAATCCTCTTCAATTACTAAATCAATACAATAATATAAAAAGATCACCAAGTGAAACAGTGCAAGAGTTCTCAACCATATTTATAAAAGTTTATAATTCGATTCCCACAGAAGTCAAACCTCCTCCCGGAGCTACCCAACATCGATATATTGATTCTTTTGATAATGAATTTTCCTTGATGTTGAGACACAATTGAGGTAGAAGTAAATTTGATGGAATCAGGGAATATCAAACATAATATTGATAGAGGTGTGAAGAAGTTCCAAGGGGAAGCACAACCCTCTACGTCTCAATCATCAGACAAAAAAATTTACTTGATGATTAATACTATGGAAAGAATCATGAAGTGGATGTTCATGCAAAAACAAGTCTGTGACCAGGGAGAAAACTGATTTTTAGCCCATAAATCAAAATTTTAGAAGAGCCTCGGTTCCACAGATCAGGCAAAGAGACTAGAGACATCAAGGTGATCAACAGATAAAACCCCTTTTCCAAAACAACTATGCAAACAAATATTTTGTTCAAATAATCTAAGACCAGATGCATTCATGTGACGATACAAAAGCAAACATGTTCTTAACAAAAGGAGAGAATGATCAATTTATGGATGTGAATGATGAGTTCATGCAAGAGAATGATGATATGTTGTCTTTAGAAATAGAAGAGTTTAGGAAAGGATACCACAATGATATTATGAAGTTTCAGAAGCAGTATAACTTTAGAAGTAAAAAATCACCTGCAAATATTCCAATGGTGAATCCTACAAGGGAACCTCAGACAAATACCCCTTCTTCAAGCCAACCGAAGAAATATAATTCAATAATGGATGTGATGGAGAAAGGAAAATCAAAGGAAGAACCCCAAAAGAAAACACCTGAGTAAAGAAAGTAAACGGTCATCAAAGAGGTAGAAAAATATTCGTCTCCTTTTAGTTTTGAAAGCGAAATGGCTAAAATCAAAATTTATGTTTTGTTTAATGAGCTGATCAAGAATGGATAATACATAAATAAAATCATTAAAATGCTAAATATGGAAGAATCCCCTAAAACCTTGAACATACAAGATGATCACCTTTCCATCTTGTTTGGCCCGTGCATGGAAGAGAGTGGTGATGTTGATGATGTCCCTCCTTTCTATGTTAGCCTTAAAAATTCATGACATGACTTTACATAATGCCATGTTAGATTCAGGATAATCACATAATCTCATTCCCAAGGTGGTCATGCATGAGTTGGGCCTAGACATTACAAGACCCTATAAGGATGTTTTCTCTTTTGAATCAAGGAAGGTGAAATGCTTAGGTTTGATCAAAGATTTGGTCGTATCATTGTCTCAAATCCCATCAAAAAATGTTATCATGGACATGGTGGTTGCCGACATCCCTCTAAAATTTGGTATGTTGTTATCTATATCTTGGGCTGCAAAGCTGAAAGGAACTTTGAAAATGGACATGTCATATGCTACTATTCCTGTTTTTGAAAAAGAAAGGAGGTTGTACAGAGCAGTGCTGCTCAAGTACATGGTGAGTAGAAAAACTCAACCAAATAATCATCCTATTTAATCCATTGATACCAAATTTGGTTCCTCTATTTTTTATAATACCTTGAGTTTTGAAGAGTGATACACATCAAAATTACTCACTTCGATAGTGTTGCCAGTGTCGTCATTACAAGTGTCGCAAGTGTTGCATTTTGCTCACAAGGTCGCAAGTGTCGCATGTTGCTCACAAGTGTCGCAAGTGTCAAGAAAGCATACTGCCATGATGCCTATGTCGTGCCTATAATGACATGAGAAGGACACTTGAAACACCTCAAACATTTGATTTGGAAGAGGAGAAATGCGTCAGCAGGCTTGCAAACCTTTTGCCATCTGAAAGCACCCCAAAAACTAGCTTTTAGAGGAGAGCGCTCCCCTATACCTCTTCTGGGAGCGTCGACGCTCCCCCTTACACTGTCTGGGAGCATTATAAAGCTCCTCTGGCCCTTTTGAGGGAGTGCTATATATTTTGAGAGAACTAGTTCCCCCCTAAAGCCTACTAGGGAGCACTACAATGCTCTGATGGTCCTTTTGAGGGAGCGCTACCTATTCTGGGCAGTAGTTAAGTTGTTGAGATGAATGGGGGAAGGATCTTTTCATTCTTGGAAGGCAGTTGAGCTCGAATCCCTAGTTCATCCATGATCTTAGGGTAGATCCTCAACTGAAGGAGGAAAATCCTCACCTTCCCCAAGGATATCTCAAGTTGTTGAGCCTCTCCAAGGCTATATAAACAAGCTTTCTAATGGTGAAAGAGGACTGGAAAAGGAGAATCACACCAAACTTATGATCTCATAAGTGGTGCTGGAACAGAGATAATTTGGCAGCAAGAGACCTATGATCTCATAGGGAGAAATTGGTGAAGCTATCATCAGTCGGATCGTGGATCTTTTGAGCAAGGGGTAGACAATGAGGACTTGGCAAAGCTGCTGCAATCAATCCATGGTTGTAAGCAATGTTTTGTCCTCATTAATATAATTCACTTGGCCTGTTTCTTTCTAGTTTGTGTATGATCTTACATGAACTTATTGTTGATAGATAGATCTGTTTTCAAGCTAATATCAATAGAGTAGGAAGTGGTCGTACTTTGTTTGTCTACATGACTCATTGAGGAGCAAGAGTTTGGAGCTCGACTCGGAGCATGTAGGGACAAACGTCGATTAAAAGGTACTTCTGTTCTCCTTCCTCCTCATGTATTAGTTTATATAGATTTGAAAGGAAGTCAGTGTCCATGTTAAGAACTTTCTGTCTTAGAGTTTAGGGTCTAGCTCTTTGAGGCAATCTGCCTGTCCGCAGGGAGATTTTCCTACAACAGAAACTGGCGACCCCACTGGGGATCGAATCAGAACTTTCTTAGTTTTGTATTTCCTCATAGACCTTGTATTACCTAATTGTTTTTAGACCTTGTTCACCCCATTTATCTGATTGCACTTGTTGATTGACTCTTCACTCCATCACACTCAGCTTGTTTGTCAAAATTTGATCAAAATTTTGAGTTTTTGGACCTTTTTGTGAGTTTTTTGAGCCCAGCGCTCCCCTGCCTTGTTAGCAAAGTGCCAACGCTCCCTTAATCTATTGGACAGAACTTTATAATGCTCTGGTGGCCTATATACCAGAGCGCCAACTCTGTTTTGCCCAAAAACTCTTCAAAAATTGCATTTTTGAGGTTCAAAACCCTGTTTCTTACTTGCTGAGCTGCTTTGAGATTCAATGCTTCTTCCCTTGACCTATAACATCCTTCATCTTGAGAAGTAAACACCTTATTGTTAATATTTTATTCCCTTCTTCATTCTTTTTGAGTTTTTGTTGTTGAAAGCTTGAAATTGATCCCTTGCTTTCTTCTCTCCTATCTGACTGAGTGGGAACTTTAGTGAAGGACATTAGAAGTCTGTGGCTCTTCTCATTTGGTTCTTTGAGGTCATCTGATCCAATCTCTTTCCCCTTCCTTTTGAATTTTTGGTTTTCTTTCTCTTGTTTGATTGCAAAAAGAGTGTGTTGTTTGTGCGAAATCTGTGTTTTCTTGTCTGAATCTCCTTGATCTGAAAGGGTAGTTGGCAGGAGAAATTTTGCATCGAATTGATTATCATTTGCATACAAACGACAAAAGTACATCTTAATGATTGGTTTTCATATTAGTTTGCATTTCTAAAATATTGTAGCATCATATTGGATTTGATTGAGTACAAAATTGATTGAGGGCATTCCTTATCAAGTATTTGATAATGAAAATGACTCTTCCTCTTTCCCTTAAATAGGTATTCATTGAAAAGAAATGATTGCTTATCATATTTCATGCATATTTTTGGGAATCGAGTCATCATTCCATCAGTTTCACTTTCATACACCCTCTGAGTAAACAATAGCCATTAAAATCAACACTTAATTAAAATTCATCAGAATTTTTACATCTTTGTTAGCAAACCTACATTAGTTTAAGGTGTAGGGATTTGGAATAGGTTGAAAGGATAACTTTCCAAAGCTATCAAATAAACTTAGTATCTTGTGGTAGGGAGAGTCAAATCCAATTATCATATAAGTCTGCCTGGGATCCCCCTCTCACACAGGGGTTATGCACGAGGTCGCATTCGGGTGAGCTACAAAGATTATCCTTCCATGGTTTAACTAATTGTGGTGGTTAGATCGTATTATGGGGATAGCTTAAAGGTAAATCCACAATTACTGTGTCGAAGCCTTTTAGTTGATTTTGGGCTAGATACCCTGCCCGTACGTTCTGATTGGACTGTCGACTATACCCACCCAAGGGCTGACTACGAGTTGGTGACCTTAGTAGCCATGATATTTAGGGTCTCACACAAGGTGATGGTGAAGGGAAGTCTCACTGTACCTGGAACAAACGTTGGTCAAACTCACTTGGGCTCCTTGGAGGGTAAATCAACAATTACTGCGTGGAAGCTTGCACCAAGGCGTAAGTCCATTAAGCAGGTCGCTAGTGTAACTGATCCACCTGCTCTATCCCCGCCCCTTCCTATTTTGATCTCGCGATGTTGGATTTCATCACAAACTAGTGGTTTCATCATAGGAAGGTTTGTTTGATTGATTGATTCTTAGATTCGTAGCATGTGTTGTTTGTTTTACTTAGTGGACCTTAGGTCGAGTCAGTGATAATGGCATCGAATCCTGGGAGTACCAATGGAGGAACCCCTTCTTCTGGGGAACCTTAGACCTTTCCTTCATTTGGAAATTTTGGTCCTCCATATGTTGCCACACTGAGTCTTCCAGGACTCACTATCAGATTACCAGTTTGGTTGTTCCCCACTCCGGTGATCTTGAATCCTCCCAATGTTTTAGTTGCACCTAATACTTTGGATGTCGGTACACCACCCACACATCAACCTCATGTCAACTTTTTTCCTTCTTCGTCCATTGAGTCTCCTTCCATTTCTCCTTCTTCGCCTGGTGAAAGCTCTAAAGCGAGTAGCTAGGTTGATCAGAAGAAGAAGAAACAGAAAGAGAAGAAGAAGAAGAGCTTGAAAAGGACCACGACCCCAACAACATCAGATGTTGGCTCTAAGAATCCAGTTACTATTAATAGTACTAGGAGTGTTGATGAGGTCAACAAGATTAAAAGGAAGAATCCAAAACCCAAATTCCCTTGCAGCCTTTGTAAGGGTGACCACTTTCTGAGGAATTGCCGCGGTCTTACCCAGGTCTTAGAAATGTGGTCCACGTCATCAGCCTCCATCAGTCATGTCGATGATTCCCCATCAACTAGTGATGTTCAGGTTGGTAAGAAGAAGAAATCTGTCAAGTTCCCTTGCATGTTATGTAAAGGTGATCATTACTCTCACCTTTGTCCTCGTATGGACGAGGCTTCTTCTCTTTTGGAAAAACTTCAACTTCCAAAAGGTTATCGTAAGCTTTCCTCCGACCCATTGTTGGTTGATGGACTGGTCAATCCGGTTCCATCCCCGATCAGTCCAGTTGATCAGGTGGTCAATATAGTTTCCTCCTTGATTGAACCACAAACCCAAGTAGTTGATCAAGTTCCGTCATAGATCAGCCCCGCTCTTCATCAAAAGAGTGACACCAACGTGGTTGACTTGTTTTCATCCTCGATCAATCCCACTCTCCTGTTAGAGAGTGACCCCAAAGCGGTCGATCTGTTTCCACCCGTCAACCCCATTCTTCCCTTGGAGAATTAAACTCAAGTGGTTGATTCCATTTCACCGTCGATCGATCCCATTCCTCCATTGAGGAATGCTAAAGTGATTGATCCAGTCCCACTCTTCCTCTGAAGAGTGCCAAAGTGATTGTTAAAAAATGAAACAATCACCTCTCCCTTCAAGTTGAGTCTTTCACCAGATCTCATAGATGTCGAGTCGAGTCTTTCGTTAGGTCTTGTTTTTGAACCTTCATTTCATCCACCTGTATCCWTTTTCTCCATCTAGCACAKAAATTGGTGACAACCTCAAAGTCRATGAATGAATTGAAGCTTGGGGGGCATGTCTCCAGCCTTTGAWGATCATTCTGGAGCTAAGCCACTAGCTTTCATGCTGGGGGCATACCGAGCTTAATMTTTTTTCTTTCTCKTGCTCATAAATACATGAGAATGCAACTGGGTAAACTTTTATCTCTTTTTCGGACCCATACAGATACAYGAACACACGAAAAAGGAACCCCCCTGGAGTCATCTTTAAACCCTTTTCAGACTCTCTAAATATGAAAAGATTGTTGAGTAATATTGCTTCCTTTCAYGCTCATTAAACGGTTTGAAAGGGCRTCCTTCGAGTGATAGTTTATCTCTTTTTCGGTCTCGTTGGACTACTTTACGAAAAAGGAACTGAGAGAGTTCTCTTTTAAGTGTTTTTCCAAACTCTATAATCCTGAAAAACCTTTGCGTTTTCTGTCTTTGGACTCGTTAAAACACACATTGACAAGCCCATATGGGATCGAACCCTTACTTCTTCCGGTTTGTTAAACAAAGGAAGAGGAACTTACTAAAGGTGAGTTATATCGAGCATGTGTTATCCTCCTCGAGCTCATTAAATCAAAAAGAGGTACTTGTCTATCTAGATGGGGGAAAAATTGAAAGAAGCAAGCCAAGCAGTCTCTTGAGAACATCATCAAGCAATTCTTAGAGTCGCCCTTGAACACGACACTTTGTCATATGCACGCATTATAATCCCCTGAACCTCTACACTTAACCAATCCTTTGAGTTTCTTCCACTCCTTTAGGTCACCTGACGCAAGTCACAGCATCCACTGCATCATCAAGTTTTGGTCCATGTCATGTTTCTGCTATTGTGCCTCAGTGTTCAAGGGAAGTATCCGCCTTGAGAGTCAGCCATCACAAATATCTTGCCTCAAAACCTATGTCATTCCATGTTCATTTGATCTACCAATTACATCTCTATGTCTATTTCGTGTCTTTGATGGGGGATACATCAAGGCCCTCCTTCGACAAGCCTATTCCCATCGACTTCAACACATTGTCCAGGAACTAGACTTAGAAACCAGTTAGTACTTTGGGACCTGCATGCCTCAATGGTAGGCCTCCTCACATTCGATAGTACATTTATATCATTGACCTCTGATCGGATGATTCCACGGATGTTCAACTCCATCTCATCCAATTCACATGCGTTGGAATGTACTAGAGTACCTTGGGAATCATTGACACTAATGGTGATCTCCCTCGCGCTTGTTAACGGTTTACATCATTGACCGGTAATCAAGTGGTTTCTTCCATGTTTGACATCAGGACATCTATTCACATGGTTAGGATCGTACTACATTGGGATTGGTAAGAAGACCCTGGGTTGAGTGATCACTTTGATATATACTTTGCCCAAGTTGCGAAGGAGTTTCTTTTGAACAATGACACATACACTGTTACATAGATCCACTTTGTATTGGTCATGGCTATGTCTTGTCATCTCGTAGATCCACTGTGTATTCTTCATGGCTACGATCAATTCATGTCATTAGAGTATAGATCCACAGTGTATTTTCAGTGGCTATACCTTTTTATCAATACAATTATGGATTCGTAGTGTATTTTATGGTGGCCATATCTTGCAAGTTTTGATTACCCAAGCATAGGTATGCCTACCTTGGGTTTGAAACATGTCATAATATTTGTTGGATGTTTGTGTGCAGCTTTTGTCAGGTTTTCTGCATCTATACCCTTGCTTGAAAGTATACAAAGTATTTCAGTTATCAGTTCATGTCTTCTAACTTCATACTTTGGAGGGAAATCTGTTACACATCAAAATTACTCACTTCGATAGTGTCGCAAGTGTCATCATTACAAGTGTCGCAAGTGTCTCATTTTTCTCACAAGGTCACAAGTGTCACATGTTGCTCACAAGTGTCGCAAGTGTCAATAAAGCATACTACCATGATGCCTATGTCGTGCCTATAACGACATGAGAAGGACACTTGAAACACCTCAAACATTTGATTTGGAAGAGGAGAAATGAGTCAGCAAGCTTGCAAACCTTTTGCCATCTGAAAGCACCCCAAAAACTAGCTTTTGGAGAAGAGTGCTCTCCTATACCTCTTCTGGGAGCGTTGACGCTCCCCTTTACACTATCTAGGAGTGTTATAAAGCTCCTCTAGCCCTTTTGAGGGAGCGCTATGGATTTTGAGAGCGCTGGCACCCCCCTAAAGCCTACTAGGGAGCGCTACAATGCTCTGATGGTTCTTTTGAGGGAGCGCTACCTATTCTGGGCAGTAGTTAAGTTGTTGAGATGAATGGGGGAAGGATATTTTCATTCTTGGAAGGCATTTGAGCTCAAATCCCTAGTCCAGCCATGATCTTAGGGCAGATCCTCAACTGAAGGAGGAAACTCCTCACATTCCCCAAGGATATCTCAAGTTGTTGAGCCTCTCCAAGGCTATATAAACAAGATTTGTAATGGTGAAAGAGGACTGGAAAAGGAGAATCACACCAAACTTATGATCTCATAAGTGGTGCTGGAATAGAGATAATTTGGCATCACGAGACCTATGATCTCATAGGGAGCAATCGGTCAAGCTATCATCAGTTGGATCGTGGATCTTTTGAGCAAGGGGTAGAAAAGGAGGACTTGGTAGAGCTGCTGCAATCAATCCATGGCTGTAAGTAATGTTTTATCCTCATTAATATAATTCGCTTGGCTTGTTTCTTTCTAGTTTGTGTCTGATCTTACATAAACTTATCGTTGATAGATAGATCTACTTTCAAGCTAATATCAATAGAGTAGGAAGTGGTCGTACTTTGTTTGTCTACAAGACTCATCGAGGAGCAAGAGTTTGGAGCTCGACTTGGAGCGTGCAGGGACAAACGTCGATTAAAAGTTACTTCTATTCTCCTTCCTCCTCATGTATTAGTTTGTATAGATTTGAAAGGAAGTCAATTTCCACATTAAGCACTTTCTGTCTTAGAGTTTAGGGTCTTTCTCTTTGAGGCAATCTACCTGTCTGTAGGGATATTTTCCCACAACAAAGAGGGGAATCCAACAACTGTCATGGTTGTTAAAGACAAAAATGAGCATTGAATAGAGGAAATTATAGACCAACAAAACAACATAGAAGATGAAATGTGGAATATGAGTTTTGATGGAGATGCTAGTAGGGAAGGGGTTGGATATGGTATGTGGATTAACCCTCCCAAGGTGGGTACAAAACTCTATTCTTACAAGATCTGTTTTGATTGTACCAATAATATGTCCAAATATGAGGCACTGATTTTGGGTTTTAAGACTTTAAGAGAATTGGGTGCTAGAAGGATAGTTGTATATGGATATTTTGAGATCATCATAACTAGGTTAAGGTTATATATCAGTACAAGCATCCTATATTGAGAGCATATACAAATTTAGTGCTTGATCTTCTTGAAGAGTTTTCATAATACAATTTGTGAGTGATTCCTAGGGGGGGAAATCAAATTGCAAATGCTTTGGCCACTTCATCTTTGATTTTCAAAATTCCATTTTTTCCTAATAAAAAGTATGAAATTGAAGTCAAACATAGGCCAATAGTACCTGATAACATTAAATATTGGCAAGCATTTGAAGACGACAAATAGGTAGAAAGATTCCTTCAAATGAGTGATGAATTTGCTAATGTAAATATTTATGATGAGTGTTGTTTTGAAGTGAATGAAGACGCATATGTGTTCAACATTAATGACCTTTTTCAGAATCAGATTGCTGGAAGAGATATAGTGCATTTGAAAAATAACATTATTCCCAAAGGCTTGGTTCCATTGGAAAAGATTTTTGACAACAATGATGTAGCTAGAAATCCTAAAATCACTGTTAACGATGAGGATATAGAAGATTGCAACATTGTAACTCAAGAAGATCCCAAGATCATAATGCTGTAAAAAAGTATCAGTCCATAAATCAAATGGAGATATATGAGCCTTATGAAAGACTTCCTTGATGTCTTTGCATGGAGTTATCAATATTTGAAGTTCTATGATACTAAGGTAATTCAACATGTAATTCCCATCAAGGATGATAAAAAACCTTTCAAGAAAAAGTTCAAAAGAATCAATCCTTTATTGTTTACATTGACTGAAAAAAAGGTAAGGAAACTGTTTGATGTCAAGATTATTGTGTCCTTAGGATTTACCAAGTGGGTGGATAACCTTATGCATGTCAGGAAGAAAAGTGGTGAGATAAGATTATCTGTAGATTTTTGGAATCTAATCAGGGTGTCTCTCAAACACATTTATCAACTTCCTAATATGGATTACATCCTGCAAAAGGTGTTGGGATATCATAATATGTCAATGTTTGACGGTTTTTCTGGATACAACCAGATTGTGGTGCATCCAAACGATTGAGAGAAGACAACGTTTACAGCACCTTGGAGCACTTTCATGTATGCGGAAATGGATTTTGGGCTATGAATGTTGGAAATACTTTCCAAAGGGCCATGGAAATATCCTTTGTCGATGAAAATGATAACTTTATTGTGATTTACTTCGATTATATCACTGTATTTTCTGATTCTGATGATCAACATCTCGAACATATAAGAAAGGTTTTCCAGAAATGTAGAAAGTTTGGTATCTCATTAAATCCAAAAAAAATGAAACTTCTTGGAATGCAAGAAGGAAAATTGCTTGGAAACATCATTTCAAAAGAAGCCATAAAAATAGACCCCAACATAGTGGAAACAATTATGAAGATCGACATTCCCAGGAGCAAGAAAGAGGTACAATCTTTTCTAGGAAAAGTAAATGTTTTGAGAAGGTTCATTCACAACTTGGATGAGAACATAAAGTATATCAAAAATATGCTCAGGAAACGAAATGAAATGAAATGGACTCCTAAATATAGGAACTCTTTTGAATACATTAAAGTGGCGCTGACCAATGTTTTAGTGTTAGCCAACCGGAGTTTTGCAAAAGGTTTTATCTTGTTTTCCTTTGCCTCAGAGCACACCATTGATGGCATTTTGTTGCAAAAGGATGATCATAACTTTGAAAAACCCATAGCTTATTATAGCAGGACATTGAGAGAATCCACACTAAGGTATGACATCATGGAAAAACAATCTTATGCCTTGGTGAAGTCCCTTAAGGAATTCATGACTTATATTTTACATTCCCATGTCATTGCTTACGTGCTTAGTAATTCTGTATAGGATATTTTGACTCAGCCTGATCTTGAAGGGATAAGGGGAAAATTTATAGCACTAATGTTGGAGTATGACCTCAAAATCAAGCCTACAAAGATGATCAAAGGTCAACGACTCACAAAATTAATGGAGCAGTCAAATTGTGATCTTTTGAGAATCAATTTTATCGTTGATTTTTTAGAAAATTCACAAGAAGAAGTAGTCCCATAGATATCCACAAATTTTATTGATTATCCTTGGTATGATGATGTTATTTACGTATTAATAAACTTGCAATCTCCTATTGGATTAAGAAAAACAATAGCTACATTTTTGAAGTTGAAAACAACAAAAGTTTGCATTCTGGACAATTCTCTATATTGGAAGGATCTGGGTGGGATCTTACTAAATTGTTTGTGGGAGGAAGAAATGAAAAAGGCTATTAAAGAGTTTTAAAAAGGTGACTGTGGGGGGGCATCATTATTGGAAGACCACTGCGCAAAAAATATTGAGGGCAAGGTTCTATTGGCCTAGTATTTTTTCTGATGTATACAAGGAAGTTTCGAGCTACCATGAATGACATATCTTTGATGGGAAAAGAACGTTGCAAACCATACCTTTAAATCATATCTCTATTGAAGCACCATTTGTGCAATGGGCCATTGATTGTATCAAATAAATTCACCCACCATTTTCACCTCAGCATAGGTGGATACTGACATCCACAGTCTACTTCACCAAATGGATTGAAGTGGTCCCCATAAGGCAAGCTACTAATACTGTCATCATTCAATTTTTAGAGAGTAATATCTTGTCTAGATTCAATTGTCCAGTCAAGATAATAACTGAAAATGTTGTGGAATTCAAATCTAAGAAGATGGAGAAATTATGTAGTGACTATAACATAACTCTGGGCCATTCCACAGCTTATTACTCACAGGGTAATGGGTTGGTATAATCGTCTAAAAAAATATTGACTAGGATTATTAAGAAGATTCTGCAGGAAAACAAGAAAGATTCACACAAAAATATTATCTATGTGTTATGGGCTGACATAATCACCACTAAAAAGTCTATCTCCACATCACCTTTTTATATTGTATATGGTACAGAGGCAATTTTTCCTACGTCATTGTTATTTCCATTGAGGATACTACTACAAGAGAAAGAAGTTGAACCGAATGATGCTCTAAGGAGAATAAACCAATTGGTCCATTCGCAGAAAATGAGGTAACGCGTCTTCAATAAATCAGAGCTGCACCAAGATAAAATGAAAATAATTTTCGACAGACACACCAAAGAAGATGATTTCAAGGTGAATCATTTGGTACTAAAGTGGGATACAAGAAATTAAGATAGAGGGAGGCATGGGAAGTTTGATCATATTTGTATGGGGCCATTCAATATTGTTGCATACCATGGGAACAATGCATATTTGTTGCAAGAGCTTAATGGAGATCTTATTGGTGGGGGGCCTATGAATCGCAAGTTTCTCAAACATTATCTCGTTTAGCAATTTTTTTCAATCTCTTCATGTCATTGTAAAAAGACATTTTTATTTTCAGATAAAGCATTCCAGGTTAGTAATCAACAAACAATTGAAGCTCGAGGTGAAGGCCCTAAGTTAATGCTAAGTTTAGTCATAGCTATGTCAAGAGGGTCTGGAAACAAGTTTGTTTTGTCATTTTAGATTCTTTAAGTTAAATAAAACCCAATGGTGAGACACTTGGTCTTCTGTTCTTTTCTACCTCACTAGGAGGATATGATCCCCATTGGAGCTAGTTGTTAGCACCATGATTTTTGCAGTTAGAGTTATTCCTACATGAGTCATAGTTTGTGCATCAAAGATTGTAAGGTCAATGACCAAATAAAGATTGGTTTGAAATCATCGAGTAACAGGTCTGCCATAATATTCAGGAAAGGGTGTAATGATTAGTCATGTGTGAGTTGTAAAGGTCCATTTCCCTAGATACCGAGTCATGTAAAAAAAGGGGAATTTAGGTACCAAAGTCGTGTCAAGTGGTTGGGATAAAGTTCACGTCGAAAGATATGATGAACAACATTACCTAATCATGAAGTCATAAAGGTGAAAAATCATGGAACTCCTATCATTTGTACTTTTCCACTCTTATCATTTGTACTTTGCAAACTTCAAAAGTGTATCCATCGCACGAGTTTTGTACGCAAATATTCAACCTGCTTTCAAACTTCTCGTCACCATGGATTTATCATACTTTTCCATGATTTCATTCCTTATTGTTCAAGCATAAATATTGGTCACCCTTCATGCTTCTCTATCACTTTTAGAATTTGTGCATTGTCCATAGTTTTTTCTGCAAGTTCTGGAGCCCTTCGTTGTATAAAAGTTGTTTTCCATTGGTTGTATTGTAAGTCTATTGATTTGATATCATTGTGTCTCCTCCATTGTTTTTAGTGATTGATTAAAGTCTTTTGGAGCTCGCTGCAAACTAAAGTTTTGGATGAATTATTTCTTCTCGTAGTCAACCTTCTTCCCTTGGAATTTCGTCCTATCGTGCTGACTTTTCTTAGTGTGCCAAAAATTTTCATCTCACGCTAAGTCTCCCAATACTTTGCTACCATGCCTAGTTTTACCCCTATGCTAATTTTCCATTTTTATTTACAGTCACACCAAGTTTTCGGCTGCTCCAAAATTTTCCATCACAATTAACTACCGCGTCAAGTCTGTCGTTGATTTTTGATACCGTGTTGAGTTTCCCCACTGGGCCAACTTTTCATCTTTCTTTATTGTCGTGTTAGGAATTTTTGTGGTTGATTTTGTTTTCCATGCAAAGTTTTATGTTACATCCTTTTCTTGCAGTCTTTGCAAAGTTCATCATTATTATTTGTCACGTAGAGAGAGCATCACAATTCATTATTGCGTCTGTGAAATTGATATATACCAACATCATGGAAGTTTCCAAAATCATAAGAAAGAAGGCAAGAAGTTACAGGGCCATGAGGTTTGAACCTTAGGATATGGAGTTGATAAATGAAGACCCGACGATCCAGGTGTCTTTCCAGCAAGAAGGATGTATGCGATTCTGTGAAAATATCAAAGGATATAATGTGAATTTGGTTGAGCAGCTCATTCTCAATTTTACTGGGGTCAGTGCGACAATTGCAAAAATCACTTTCCGAGCGACAGAGGAAACGTTTTCAACTACAACGGAGATCCCTCCACGTGAAGAAAAATGGTTTAAGGGCATGCCTTTAGAAATTTTGTTTTATAAGGACTTCATTAATCTCGAATGTCTAAATCAGAAAATTGGAGTCGACATTCCAAGCCAGTACCTCCTGGAGCCTTTCGAGAAAATTATAAAGGTAATCAGAAGATATTTCACCTGTGAAGGAAGGTTCAACAAAGTGTATCCATATCACATTAGGTTACTTATGCACTTCACAGGGAAAAATCCCTTGAATCTACCTTTCTTCTTGTATCGAATCTCGGGAAAGATGGAGGAGAACATCCATGCCAAGGCTGATCAGTCGGAGAACAATGTATCTCATTTTTCATTAATCAAGCTGTTAATGGTTGAAGAATTGAGACATTTGAATAAGGAATATGATTATTTTATGATTTCGGCTAACATTCCTAGAGAACGCAAAGGAGACATTCCTCTATCTGTAGAGGAAACAACACTTCATAGTGTAGAGGTGAGAAAGGAAGATGTTATGGGAAAAAGAAAAGGAAAATAAATAGAAGACTCATTGTCCCATTAGCCGACATCCTAGAAGAAAGGCATGTCAAGGTTGACTAATAAAACTGAGGATATCCAAGCTCCCAGTAACCCACACACCAAGTCTGCTACTAAGATATTTCCCATGTGCACCGTTTAGCTAGAGCCTATTAAAGGTGCAAGAAATGGAATTGATGAAGGGAATGGGAACTCAAGTGATGAAAATGTAAATGTCAAGGAGTTGTTGCAACAACCGAAGAAAGTGAAACACACTATTTCCTAGATTTATCAATAAAGAAGAGAGTTGAGAAGATAAATGAAAGAAAGGAATGTTGAAACACAAATGTCGAAGATTCGAGCAGGTCAATTACCCCCCTACCTCTCCCACAATGAGAGGAGGGAATGTAAATTGTTTTAAAAAACATCTCAGATAGGCAAAGATTTAATTATTGAGCTTCAGGGGGAACAGAAGGTGTTAGAAGAAAAAATCACAGAGAATTTCAAAGAGTGTAGACCAACCATTGATAGCGCTTGTGCAACTCTTGCCAGTGCTCAAGCAAAACTGAAAAGAAACGTGGTCTTTTTGAGATAGGTAAAGAGTTTGAACAAACATAACTAGTATTTAAGAAAAACAATCATAGGTTTAAGGTTGTAGGAGACGCCGAAAGAATGAGTAAGACAACCCCATTTTTATATTTTTGGATCATGGCATGGAATCTTTTTCTGTACATATCTTTCTTTCTTACGTTAAAAATAAGTCTGATGCAACACTGACACAAGGAATATTCATTGTGTAGATGATGCAAACTTACCTACTGAGAAGGGAAGGGATAAATGAAAGGCATGCCATTTTTTAAAGATATGCATGGCACCCAACCGTTGTTTCCACCTGGAGTTGCATGAGTGACCGCAAATGAACATATACTACACCAACTCTCTACATGCATGTTATAGCCAGTGATCTCACAACAATAACCAGAGTATCTTATACAAAGGTGACAAAGTTTCCAATAGTACGCATAATTGCTGGGACACCCCTTGAAATAAAGCATCGATTAACCACAATCTGATGGACTAATCTTGCTCATGACAAAATGATTGAAACGAATGTCTCAGTTATGTTCTGATTGGGAACAACCGAGTTTCTATTTTTAGTAAACTCTGTTGAAAAGGTTGTCTAGGGGAAAAGTAACTGAATCCGATATTCTAGGGGAAAGTAATTCGAGCATAGCAGCACATGAGGGCGTTAGTTTTCTATATATTTGATCTTTTTTATGTAACACGGGTTGGAAAAGTAGTGTAGATAGAGGACTCTTGAATGTGATATTCTGAATTTGATGGAAATATAATGTAGAGGTCCTGAAGCTTTGATGAAAATATTCTAATGGGGGTGGTTTGATGTATTGTGATAACATCTTCGTATGTACTTCATATTTCCTGTGAATTCATGTTTGTTTCATTTGTTTAAATTGGAAATATTTAAAGAGTTTAAAATTCATCTCGTGGTTACTTAGACTCAACCATTTAAACTATGTGTTTCTCTTCTAAGTTAAGTCGGAATTCATCTTTAATGATTCTATGATTTTCTTTATGTTTCTCCTTTTTCCTCCATACACAATGATAGTGAAACTGAAATATGATTACCTATTTAACCTCTATCCTCCCAAAGTTTCCCTTACCAATCATTGATTTCTCTTTTTTCCAGGGGGTTGACTCCATAGCCCAAAAGTGATATATTTCCTTTCTATCGAAACTAGAAAAAAGAACTTCCTCAAGCATCTAAATCTAGCCATGAATCCAAAGTTATTATTTATCAGATACTAAATCTTAGAGAGAGCCCTCTCTAGATTGGAAAGGATAGTTTCCAGTCTTAAAATTGGTTTCTAGGTTACCTTGGTAGATCATTCCCTTCATCCCAACAATTTACCAAGTGCTAATAGGTATGAGGAAAAGGGAAGGAATTTTTATGCTTCAGATTGGATTTCCGAACACACTTTTTTTGTAAATTTACTCGTTGAAGATTAATGGAAGTTTGAATTCAATGATCATGTCTTTCTTTTAGAATTTAGCATCTTCTAATCTAAAAGATTCCATGTTGGCATCGACAAGGGCCCACCGATCCAGGTTGGTAAGCTCATTTTAAATTATTCGTATAGATTTTTATTTCATGTACTTGTTATTTTGATTTCATGTTATTTTATTTTGATTTCACTATTAGAATTTATTGAAAAGTGTGGTAGTACAGGAACAATTGGATCTCCATATTTCACCGTAAATGATCCTATAATGGATTATTCCACCACACTTAGCATTTTCTTCCATAATTTATTAGACTACATCTTGCAAAAACAGGCTAAATAAAGACCTCCATCTCTCACGTTACATGCACCTACAATGGAGTGTCTTCCTCTACTTGTTATTTCTTCTAAGAATTGATTTATGTTTTCTTTTGAGAATATTCATCATGTTAATTGTTGTTAGTATAGATGTTGCAGGGGATATATTCAAAGTTCATCTTTCTTATTCATGATCCTACAATGAACATATTAGTCACCTGAGCAAGATATTTAGATCACATGCTTGTCTATGAGTTTTTCTTTCTAATTTTTGAATTATGTGAAGAGTGTTATATTTGAAGTGTGAAAACAAAGTATTTGGTTTCAAAGTGTTTTCTTATGTAGGTTATAATCATTAGACATAGTTAAACCACCTGTTGTTAGCACATATAGTGTAACAACTCTGTTGATTACGAATCTCGGTCGATAATTTATGTTTGGTAATATATTATGCATATAATTGCACCAACAAGAGTGTTGAAAGAAAAGATAACATAACAACCTATCTTGGCTCTTCTAGACTTTAAGAGGACTTTCCAGGTCAAATGTAATGTGAGTGGGGTGGCCATTGGTGCATTTTTAAGTGAAGATGATAAGCATGTTGTTTATTTTAGTGAGAAGTTGAATGATGCTAAGAAGAAGTATTCAACATATGACAAGTAATTTTATGCTATAATTCAAGATTTGAAAAAGTGGAGACATTATATTATGCCAAAGGAGTTTATTTTGTATACTAACAATCATGCTTTGCAGTTCATAACCAAACAATTTAAATTGAGCCATAGACATGCCAAATGCGTAGAATTCATGAATAATTTTACTTTTGTCATTAAGAATATTAGTGGGAGTGCTAACAAAGTTACAGATGCTTTGAGCAGGAGATGTTTAATCTTGAAGGAATTCCAAGTGGAGACTTTGGGCTTTCAACACCTCAAGGAGATGTACGAGGAAGACCCATATTTCAAGGAGGCTTATGAAGCATGTGAAAATCCTTTGTTGAGGGATAAAAAACAATGGATGGAGTATATGATCCAAGAGGGACTATTATTCAAAGGAAGTCGATTGTGTATCCCAAGATGCTCAATGAGGGACAATTTGTTAAAGGATAAACATAGTGAAGGATTGGATAGACATTTTGGCCATGATAAAACATATGCATAGTTAATTTCTTCATACTATTGGCCAGGCATGTGGTCTAATGTGAAGAAGTTCATGGATAGATGCAAAAGTTTCCAATATCCTAAAGGAAAACAACATAACACATGATTGTATCAACCATTTCCTATTCTATACAGGCTGTGGGATGTTGTAAGTATGTATTTTGTTATGATATTTACAAGAACCTAGAGGGGAAATGACTCAATATTTGTCATGGTTGACAGATTTTCAAAAATGACACATTTTATACCATGTCACAAAACCAATGATTCTACCCACATAGAGAATTTGTTTTTCAAAGAGATTATGAGATTGCATGGGTTACCCAAGAGTATAGTCTTAGATAGAGATACCAAATTCATCGGACACTTTTGGAGGAATTTGTGGAAGAAGTTGGGGACAAATTTGTCTTTTAGTTCAACGTATCACCCTCAAACAAATCGATAGACTGAGGTATTGAATAGAATCTTAGAGAATCTGTGAAGGAGTTTGGTAACTGAACATAATTGTCAGTGGAATGAATTTTTTCCTCAAGTGGAGTTTTCATATAATGACTCACCAAATAGGAGTACTCGTAAGAGTCAATTCCATATAGTATATGGAATGCATCCAAGAGGAATTTTAGAATTAAGAGATTTGGAAGAAACTAAATTTCGAAGTGCGAGAGTAGAGGATTTTGCTGCATAAATGCATAAGTTGAATGATCAAATCAAAACACAACTATCGGATAGAAACCAGAGATACAAGAACATAATAGACCAGAGAAGAAAAGAGGTAAATTTTGAGATTGGAGATCAAGTCTTGGCACACCTAATGAAGGAAATATTTTCAAGAGGGATATATAATAAGCTGAAGATGAAGAAAATAGGACCTTGTAAAATCCTCAGAATATTTGCTACACATGCTTATGATATTGAACTGCCAGAGGACATTGGAATTTCACCAGAGAGTTGAGAAGGTAGAATTATACCCTTACAAGATGGATGACATAGAAGGGACAAATGATCAAGAGGAAATTCAGTGAAAGTGAAAGATGACCATAGAAGAGAAGGCATATATAGAGAAGATATTCGATCAGAGAATTGCTAAGAAAATCAAAAGGAAAGTTTACTATGAATATCTGGTTAAATGGGATAATCATCCAGTAGAAGATGTCAGCTGGATAACTAAAATAAACATTCCAAAGAATTGAAAGAGAGTGGAGGAGCTCATGGACAGAAGTCCATTAATATTTTTTCCAGAGAAGTATGATGCAAAAGCATCACCATAGCCATTTAATGAGGCAAGGTGAAGAACGACTCAACATCGAGCACAACACACTTTAACTGGTTTGGATTCCAAGGAGGGTACGTCACTTTAAATTTTGAAAAAATTGTAATTAAAGATCCCATGAGATATTGAAGCTAGATCCATTGTATGTGCTCCAAGAGATTGTAATTTCCTTTAATGCCTATAGATTGTACATATTTTGAGTGTTGACTCATATCTACATTGTAATTATTCATTTATTTTAATAATCCTAGTGGTAGGATGCTTTTAATTGTGATATAAAGCACTAGAATAGTCTGGAAGGAATGCTTGAGTGTCCCCTTCATGTACAAATCAATGTAGTCTATTCCCAAAAGAGGTTGTTGGAAAAATAAGGTGAAAGCTATTGAAGGCTGTTGAAATCCTTGTAAATATTTGTTGAAGGAATACAGAAGAAGATAATTGATTTCAATATATGAGATTGCTTATCTTTGAGTAACAGGGTAAATTTTATGTTATTTATATATGTGTTTGTGTGTGTGTGCATCTAAGTGGTTTGTTGAATGAATCCTTAAAGTTAATTTAAGTTTTAATTGTTTCTCTTCTAAAATATCGGTGCAAGGAGTTCATAGTGCCCATGTAAGGAGTGCACAGGATGAACTGTGTATAGGTTCAAATAGCTCAGGAGAGATAGCATAAGTTTACATAGAGCGAGTGCAAGGAGTGTTCGTATACTCACATGAGTATAAAATATTAGATGGGAGACCAATGTATAGAGTCCGTAGAGTCGACACTTCATTAAGTGTTGATAATATCAAAGGAGAGACAATGCAAGGAGTGTGCAAGCGACTTATTTTAAGTCCCAAGATTAGGAGGGAAGCGCAAGGTGTGCTTCATATTTAAAGTCATTTAAGAGACAAAACTCAGGAAAGATAGTGAGAGTAAGTCCCGAATAAGGGAAATCTCTTTTTTTTTGGCGAGTGGACGAGACGTGTTTGGGAGATATTAGAATCCCTTATAGTCATTGGATGAAAGAGAAGGAGCATGAAGGTTAAGACCCCAAGTCCTTCAGACTTCACAACTTCGACAATTTTTTAATTTGTTGTTGTAAGTGAGGAAAAATCCTCGAAGCCCCAAAGTCTCGTAGTGAATATACATTGTAGATCAGTGGGAGAGTGCGAGCTGTTGGATCCCCATGTGGTTCGGAGATTTGACACTCTAGGATAAATTGGTTGTTGTTGCATGTAGTGGAGAATTCCCTGAAGTCCTGAATTCCATAGTAAATCATGACTCACTTGACTTGCAATCTTAAATCCCAAGTTCCCTCATCAAAATCACCTTAAAAACAATGATTTTGCTTATATCCGCTAGTCACCTTTTTGAAACACATGGAAATACATGCCTTTGTATTGTACAACCCCTGGATTCCCTAAAACATGTGAAGAATAAAATAATTCCACATTTTTGGGTGGGGATTTTGGTTGGGATTGTTTTCGAACCTCCCTGAGCCCATACCAATTGGAATTCGACCTTCGTAACTTCTTGAGGATGGTGTAAAGGTAACTTTGGGGGCATGGATGAGGAGGAAAACCTAGGTGTAAAGTTATTCTAAATAAATTGCAAGTCTCCCTATTCCCCTTCATCCTCTGATTAGCATCCCTATAACCTAGAACCCTTGTTCCAACTTTCCTTCCTTTTCATGATATGGACATAAGATGTGTTCCTATCCTTATTGGTTCATCCAAGGAAGGGTAATATTGTTGAGTGATTCTTGCATGACCTTTTGGAGGAACTTGTGTGGTTGGCTTCAATGGTTGGAGTTAAGTTATAAACACTTCTTTTACTGTTTCTATTAAAGATTCCTCTTTTCCCCATACTTGTGAAGTATTGATTCAATTTTCTTATGTGTGTCTAATCATTCTTCATATTTGAATCTATCTATCAGTTAATGGTATGATTTTATTCTTTAAATACCTTGTTGCAACACTTCCTTGATATTATTTTGCAGGTTAACTTAGGTACGAGTCAAGAGAATTAACATGGTTGAGAGCGGGTAACGACACCGAATGTAAGGATACAAGGTGTGAAAATTTATTTCCTCAATAGAAAACTAGTTATTTCATTACAAGTTTTGTGTGTGGGTTAGGGTTCTCTCTCACTTGGTCAATATCTACTGTGACATGACTAGAAGTCACGGGGGAAAAATACCATAACATAATTGGGAACCATACTAGGGATTCTCCTAGTTTGGGTCAATTTTAGGGTTTCTTTGGTTGTCTTATGTTTTTGCAGTTCTTCCTATTTTTGGGCTTTATTTTCATATCTTTCCTCATCCATAAAATTTTCCAAAAGTTTTTGTAAGCCCTACTTCTGGGTTGACTTTTATTTTTCAATCCTAACTAATTTATCCATGCCTTGTCCTTTCTTGAGTCACACATATCTGTGAGTTGCACTTGTATGACCCGCGGATATCCATGAGTCATAGTTTACATAGTCGTGGACTTGTGTATTTGTCTTGAATGTTTGAGTATTTTGCTCATAACTGGTTGGTATAAGTTAGTTCTTCAGTGTTCATTGAGCCTCCTAAGTTTGTTTATGCTCTAGATTATTGATTAAAGTGTGTGAAAACTCTAACTTTATTTTAAAACATTGAGCCTCCTAAGTTTGTTTATGCTCTAGATTATTGATTAAAGTGTGTGAAAACTCTAACTTTATTTTAAAACATTCTTTCTTTCTTGCTTCTAATCTAGTCTTTGAGTTTTAGGGTTGTTAGGGTCAATTGAAGGGTCAATTGTATATCTGGGTGGATTTCAAGGTTGATTATTGTTCTATTAGTTATATATTATTTATTTTCTTCTTGTTTTCCTTCCCACCCTTTGTTTTTAAAGAGAGAAAGAAACATTTCCTGGTCAGTTGCATGCTCATTTATTTTTAATTAAAAAAAACGATTGTTTGCTAGTTTTCTTCTCTTCTTTCCTTTGCATTTAAATTCAACAAGAAAATAAATTGTTTGTTGGAAATCATGCCTTCATACCTTTTAGTTAATGATTTCAGTTAAAGTCATCCTTTGTCAAAAGAAAAGAAGTTGAGTGTGTCATGTTATTTCTCTCTATTCTGCATGATTGTTTAAAAAGCATCCTAGGGATGTAGTGCAAAGTAGTTTAAACATATTGCATACATTCAAATGTATATTAATTCCATTTGCAAAAATACAAAAGAAAAGAGTTTGTTTTTCTGAAGTGTTGTTAGCACTTCTTATTTTCAGTGAAGAAACCACATTCATTTTTTCTTTATGTTCTTAAAGTTTTTTCTTTGAGTCTGTCAAAACATCATATAATATTCATCTGTACCTTTTGAGTAACTAAAATCCCCATAAAATGAATATTTAATAAAATTGATTGGAATTTTCATTTTGTACAGTGAACAGACTAGTTACAGGCTAGGACCTTGGTTTAGGTTGGAGAGTAAATTTCTCCAAATCCATTAAAAAAATGTAGGAGTATGATCTAGGGAGAGCCTAAATCCAACTTTAATATAAGTATAGTTGTGAGCCTCCTCTAACATATGATATAAACGTGAGGTAACGTAAAGGAGAGTTGAGGAGAGACCCCTTCAGAGCTTCATTGAGTGTAGTGGAGAGTTTGTATATTGGGGGTTTTTTCAGTATTCATATCTCCATGAGAGGTGGTTCTTTCAAGGCTTCCAACTTATATACCATACCCATACATTTGATCTTGATTGTCGATTATACCCCCCAAATTTTAACTACGAGTTTGTGACCTTAGTGGCCATTCCTAGGGACGTCAAAGGTGGCTACAGGGGTTTTTTGTGGTACCTGGGGTGGATTTCACATCACACTTTTCAGTACTATTGGAGTGTGCCACGAGAAGCATGAATACTTGCACCGAATAAGGCTAGTTAGTGGAGGTCGAGATACCTATTTTTAATTCCTCCGTTCATTGGTCCACGAGACTTAATCATCCTGTGCTTCTGTCTAGAAGGCCCTTACCCTACCTTGTGATTGTTTCAATATCAAGACCTAATCCACCTGAGGAGGGATATTAACAAGGTCATTTATGTATATTTTTGCCGTTTATGAATTTTCTAGTGTTGTGCATAAATGATCATAGAATTTCTTAGGTAGGCGTGTGCGTTGTCACTCGAGAGTTGAAAAATCAAAGTGGTTGACCAACCACCTCATATATCGAGGATAATTCAAGGTCTTCCTCCTGAAGAGGAAGTTAGAAAAAATTATCCCCCTCCTCCTTTAAGTCGTCGTCTTTATTAATCTGATTCTTTTGTACCGACTGGTTCAACTGAGATCACAACTATGGATTCCTTAGATATTAATGATTTATAACCAAAGGATGTAACTATTAAAGATATCATATATGAAGAATATGCTCTATCTTATAACACTCCATTAACTAGAATTTTTTCATCACCTATGGTGCAAGTTCCCCCTCCTAGATCGGACTTTACTGATAATAGCCTTCTTCACTGAGCCCCTATGGATGAAAATTTGCAAGCATCTTGGTCGGGAGTCCCTAAAACTCCCACTTCGATGGTAGTCACTAGTGGGATCTTTCCGCCTAGTTGTTGTGGGGTATTCTACCCTAAATACTAACAAGCTAGGGCTTTAAACTTGTACGCAGATCATGACCCTTTAGAAATAACTTTTAACCTTCTACCCCAATCTAAAACCCCTTTTCTCAGGCAAGCATGAGAAGAATCAACTAACCTTTTTATCGATGGTTGAAGTAGATCCTCCGTTGAGCTTTTATCCCCTTGCTGTTGCTGCTCCTTCCAAAAATCTTTCCTGCAATCAAGACAAAACTATGCATGCATGCAACTGATCTACTAGAGGGTTAGAGATAAAACACAAATCAAATGACATAGATAAGACTCATGTATTCGGGACGGGAAAAGTATCTTTTTCATTAATCTCAATATGAACCAACTTACAATGAATATAGAGACCGACCACCATTCCACGATCCTGATCCTGGCCTCCTCCTCTTCTTTTGTCCTCCAACTGCTGTTGCTTGAATTTCTCCTAAAGCTTGAGGCAAGGCTATAGGGTTGGGACAAAACGGACTTGGCAATTTGGCAAAGTTTCTTTGCTATGATTTTTCCTCTTTTGAATAGTACCCCTACCCCTTCTTTTATAGGCTAGAAGGAGCTAGGGTTTTAGACGAACTCTCGGCCATGCATGGCTGGGAGTTCCAGTTAACTGACAAAAAGCTCTTCATCCCAGCGGAAACTTTCCTTATTTTTTGCTTTGTTAGGTAAACGCGGGTTGTAGTGGGTTAGCCCGCGGTCACCCGCGTGCAGTAGAAGGCCAGCAAGCGGTCCAACGCACCTAGTGAGAGGTTAGGGCGCGGGTTGCTTGATTTAAGTGGGTTTTTGAGGTTTTGTTCAGCATGGCTTTGGCTAGGAAGAGGCATGAGTTGGCCCGATGCCAGGTAAACC
>ML777141.1:326185-399414 GCA_009831015.1 Picea engelmannii
TGGTTGTCTCAATCTTTGTTGTGGGAGATAATTATTCCTTGAGTATCTTGATTTCACATATCTAGATCTTAAAGAACAATTTACAGCTTTGTGACCAAAGTTAGAACAGAAAAAACAATAACCATAGAAAAAATCTTTGTACCTTAAAAAAGGATGTGGTATATTTCTTCCATGCTGATGATTTCTTTGATCAGAAGATGTGTTTGTGTTATTTCTTTGATCTACAAATTCGGTTCTAGTACTTTTTCTTTCATTCCTTCTTGGTGGCTGATTTTCTTTCTTTGTTTCTACAGAGTGGTTGTTGTCAATGATTGTAGATTTGACAAACTTGATGGGTTCTGTATTACTTGGATGGTCACTACTTGATCCTTCTTCATATCCAAAGCTAGATTTCAACTTTGGATTCCTTTGATGATTTAGAATGGAAGTTAATTCTTCTCAGGCTTTAACACTTGACAGATTTTGGTGATACAATGCCTTAAACTTCTCCATTTCTTTTTTAGTTTTTACTATCTCTTCTTCTAAGGCTTCACATCTCTCTTTCTTATTTTACAACTATTGTTTCATTATGTCTTCTATTTTCTTTGCCTCTTCTAACTCCACTTTTAGTAGAGCAAAGTTTTCATTAGGTTTTTCACCATTCATTTTAAACTACATTAACGACTGTTTTTGTTTTCTCTTCTTACATCTAATTCTGTCAATTTCTTCCAAAGCACTGACTAATTCATGTTCCATATCCACCAGAGCTTCTTCATCATCCATTTCACCTCCTGTGTGTTTATAATCAAGATCTCCCATAGCCATAAGAATAAAATCATTCACTTTGTATTCACATGATGAATCACTATCTATGTCTTCTTAGGAGTTTTCATTGTTTGCACACAAACTTTTCTTTTTACTATATTTATTGAATTTGTACTTCTTTTCATCATCAATGTTCTGGTCCTTTTTATGGTGGGGACACTTAGATGTAAGTCCATTCAAGATAGAATTCATTCCCTTAGCATTAAAGATAAACTCTAACTTATCATCCTTTTAGGCTAGCACAATAGGCTTTGTATATCCAAACTCTACTACGTCCCAAACATCAGGACCTAAGGCCATTAAGTATGTTCTCATTCTAACCTTCCAGAAGGAAAAATTTGTTCCATCAAATAGAGGAGGCTTAGTGGATGAAGTCCCTTCATGACTTTTCATGTTTAAGCTTACAGATCTACCTTTGAATAAAAGTAACTGGCTCTGATACCAATTGTTGAAATTACTAAGATAACTAAGAGGGCCGGGGGGGTGAATTAGTTGTCACTGTGCTTAAACAATTTTAAGTCTATTAAACCATTTTTAATATTTCACCAAGTGACCATTAATATTATATATCATATCAAAAACATAAATAATCAGCATCAATAACACATAAGATATAGATAGAGATAGATTTTCAGGAGGAAACACATGAAGGGACAAAACCTCTTCTTCTTCGAAATGATAGGCTATTTTTTAAGTTCTGTACATAATCTATGTTTGAGAACCAACTCAAAGTGAGGCTACTACCTTTGTTTTACAAGCTCCAACTTGTTGAGAACCCCAACTCTTTGGTTTCTCTAGCACCCACTAGAAGGAAGCATCAATTCCCTAAATGTTCCAGCACTAATTGGATTTATACAAGCACCAACTTGCATACATAAAACTCTGTGTTTTCCTGAGCACCACCCTGCTACCCTATTTTCTAGCCACAACTAGATGGAAGCTTCAGCTTCCAGTATTCAAGAACCAAATTGAATAACAGAGGACTATAGTCCTCCCTAGTACCACCCTACCTCCCTGATTATAAATAAATGATTGACAAACAAACAATATAGGTATCTCAATTCTTACCCCTTCTTCATTGTTATGCAGTTCTTCTCTGGTTCAAAAAATGTTCTGCAATTCTTCCCTGCTTCATGCTATTCTGCTATTATTCTCTTGCTTCTGTCTATTCAACGACTGTTGCTCATCTCTAAGTTTTATTGCATGCTCTACATACTGTAATTTTACCCTTATTATAGTTCATCTCATTTTTCCGATTAGAAAAACCAACTTTACACAATCATTGCATATCTCCTTTTATACACACCAGCCTCATCAGTTACACCTCAAATCTCCTTGGGCAAAGACAAAAGTGTCTCAGCAACTGAATCACCAACTGATCAAGAACCATGATTCGATTTTCTAACTGAAACGTAACTGAGCTTATTAATCATGAAAATAAACAATGACCCTTCGATCGTATTCTTGATTAACCTGCACCATTGGATTACCAATGATGGATCTCACGCCTACTCCATATGCCCACTGGCTGTGACCATGGACCTAATAAGAATTCCTTTCGCATTTCTCATTTTGGAAATCCTGTGGCAAAGGGTCTCGACACTTCAAGTTGCGATCGCTGAAAAAGATCTTAGCTCCGCTAGCTCCACCCTCTCATATGATCACCGACGGTGACCACAACCTACACAAAAAGGCATTTTCACATTTCACATTTTGGTAATCTAGAGGTGAAGAGTCTTGACTCTTCATGTTGCGATCTTCGAAAAAGGGGCTTAGCTCCGCTAGCTCCTCCCTCTCACATGACCACTGGTGGTGACCACAACCTATACAAAAAGGCGTTTTCGCATTTCACATTTTGGTAATCTAGAGGTGAATATTCTTGACTCCTCCAACTCCCAGTATCCAAAAATCCGTAATGGAGTTAGATCAACGGTCCATAATCCATGGTGATCGGATGGCTCTCCTCTACCCTGGTACCTGAGCCTTCGGGACTTTGAAGTTGAAACTCTTGAAAGAAGAACTCATGAAGTGATGTCATTCTTGCATCACTCAATGATGTGTCAAGATTTGAGTGGATGCCATGTGTCACTCAGAATTATGATTTCCAGTGGCCTGAAAAGACAAAAAAAATTGACACTTGTCCTTATATGCTCGTGCCACGTGTCCTCGTTGTCGTAAGTTTCCACCTGTCCTCGCTGTCGTAAGTTGCCACATGTCCTCACTAACGTGGTCTGTCATGATCTACCTCCTAGATCTGATGACCCATATTTGTCTTCAATCAAACGATCGAGATTATCTCATGATTTCGCATATCGAGAGTTCGAGAGGTTAGGAGCCTCCTTCCTTTGACCTTTCAGTCAATGAAATTTTGACCTCTTGCAATGTGTACTCTGCATCCAATGGTTCATGTCATTTCACTACTTTGGAGTGTTAACTAACTCCTGGTCTTATCCTCCTTGCAACTCCACTAGATCCGACGACTGATAGGTATTCTTGAAGCAGATATTCGGTCACGATCCTTTTGGAATGATCAACGACTATGATATTTTTAGATCATCTAATGGTCCAGATCTATTCTACGACGTATCTCTTTGTAGATTATCCTGTCCTCCCATTTAACAAGATCAAACGGCTAATGGGAATCATGTTTTAATCTGACGAATGACGGGATTTTTGCTAATCAACATTTCAACCTATTAGCCCCGCTTTATCTATACTTCCACTTTGATAAGATCTGACGACCATCGAGGATTTTGAAGGATCCAAAGATGACTATTCCTTTTCTCAGTTGATCTTTCCATTGTCATGCCATCATTGCTCTGTTGATCATGCTGATCTTTTCCATCAATGAAAAACACACATACTCTTCCTCTGTCTGAAAACATGCTAACAATAGCAACACCGATAAACAACACTAATCCACTGGTAGTTAGTTCTTCTCCTTCCATGAGTGTATACATGTCATTGTCATCAACGAAAAATTATTTTTCATTCGGTATGTCATTAATGGGAATGATCAACACATTGGTAGGTTCCCAGTCAACGTCCCAAGTTTTAACATTGGTGCAGGGATTTATTCAATTCCCTACCGAGTGATCCCTTGGGGTAGAGGTCACATTCCACTAGCATGCTTTCAACTTCCACTATGTTCACATTAAAAAAAGGATTCATGAGTTAGCCTTTCACCACATCGATAGTGCCAGCAGGGGGAAACCCCTTCCAAGCTCAATGGAAACCCATGAAAGGGTCCTTCCCTTCACAAGGGATGCCTTTAGGGGGAAAATTCTTTCTCGGTCAGTATAACCCCATGCAAATACTAGTTACCTCACAAGGTGGTATGACAGGGGGAAACCCTATTCTTCCATATAGGAAACATATGGGTGGAGGCTATCCTTATTTTAACTAGATTCAACAATTTTTTACCCAAATATTTGGTCCATCAACAAACTCTTACTGGTAACCTGGTGCCAGTTACAATATAGGACCCTCTTTTCAAGCTACTAATTAGTTGATGATGTGTCCCAAGCTACCTTTTATGGAGACACTCCATTTTCTAGACTTATCTAAGTTGATGAATGACCTGATTCGTCATGACCCAAGCTGGCCTACGGTTTCGACCAAAATACCCTCGGACATCCCAAATTTCGAAGGGAAAAGTGTTGAAGATCCACAAGACCTTGTAACGACACTTCAATTATGGTGCTTGTCTAACTCTTTAAATGATGACTTGATTTGGTTACGTTTATTCTGATGTACCCTCATTGGGGTCACTACAAAATAGTATATAGAACTGGAGAGGTCAAAGTACATGATGTTTGGAAACCTGTCCATGGTTTTTCTCAACCACTTCCAACTCCTTGTCTGGTACGATGTTGGTACATAACTTTTGGACAACTTTGAGCAGGATAACATTACGCACATTTCCAATCATATTTAGTAATGGAGGAGAAAATAGAGCTTGATTAAAGACACAACCCCACCAAAATTTTTCTTAGAATGGTTTTTGAATTCTTTACTTCCTTACATTTCTAAGGATGTATCCACTTCACAAGTGTTTTCAGAAGAGTAAGCCATCTTTAGGGCACACCGATTGGAATTGATTTACTCACAATATGAAATTCTCTATGATATTATTACTAACATACCTCGGTCAACTCTCAACTTAGAGAAACCAAATTCGGGACAACATGTCGATGGCATCGTCGGTTCCTCCCAAAGCAAAGTTGTAGATATGGTTTCTAACCAAATGCAATAGTTGTCAATTCAACAAATTGTTGTTGGTCAGGCCCCTGGATTGACCACCCCTACAACCGATTCCTCATATGTACACACTCTACAATCAAGGACTCAGAAGGGTTGTTAACATCTTGGAGATAAAACTAAAGGTAAAGGAAATAAAGGTAGTGGGGAAATGACAAAAATCCTAGTAAGAATGCTCAGGGAAAAAGAGTGAAAAGGGAAAAGCGAATTTCCCATCCAAGATTTGTGGGGATGATTACCTGACTCATCAATTCCCAAATATGGAAGAGGCCCAATGATTGATAAAGTTGCAACAAAAACAACAACCTATTGTATTGCAAAAATTTTTTCCACAAGGAAAAAATATACAGGTTTCGTTTTCCACTTCCAATGCACAAGGGGGAACTCCCAGTGCACCTTTTTTGGATGGATCTTTCTCATTCGTTAACATGGTCAATTCTTTGAATTTTAAAGAAGACAAGGTAGATTTTTCAACCAGGTCTCGTGATTATAGTAATCTAGAGTCGATAATAAAATGAAAAGAGACTTATGATCCTTAGGGACCTCTTCACATAGAAAGACCTGAGAAGGAAATGACTACATGCATACCAAAAGGTGTGTGGAAAAGAGCATCACACAATCGTAACACCAGAGCCACATCCAACTATTCTATTGTTGAGGATTTAGCTTAAACCCCATGTGAAATGTCTTCTCTTGAGATGCTTCAAAGTTTTTGCATGCAACGCACCCCATTGTTATCCATGACCAGAATAATGAATTCTTCCATCCTGCTCACTATGAAGTTCAACGCTACTGATGTGAAGCCTCATCTTCCTTATCATGTAGCCTTCTAGATTGGCATTGTTTACACAAAGAATGTTATCAAGAGGACCATTGTTGAAGATGGAGATTCTACGTGTGTAATGTCTTTGTCCTGCTAGAAAGCTATTAGCTCTCCAAAATTCACACCTTCCCTGAATTTGTTAACCGCATTTGGTGGGTGATCGTTTAGGATGCATGGGATTATTTCCTCTTTTCCAATCCAATTAGGAGGCAAGTCTGTTTCCATAGAATTAGAAGTAGTCGACGTGCTACTCGATTAAAATTTTTTATTGGGAAGGAGTTGGACTTACGTGATGATAGTTTTCATCTCATCGGTATTTCAAATTTTATGTTTTCCCCATGAGGGAAGGATTGTGACTATTGATAAAATGGATTTTAATCATTCTAGATCTGTGGTGAATCAAGGATCCATGGTTCCGTGGATTGAGAACTCAAAGTCAACAAATGATAGCATTGACATTGGAATGTATCCTTCATTTATGGGTGCCTTTAATTTTCCATCACTGGTGTCCTACATTCATGCCACCCCGATAGGATACGAAGTGTCAAGTCCCCCATCTCCTATTAGAAGAGTCATTTCTTTCAAAGCATCATATCTACAAGATCCATGGGTGTTACCCTTGTTGTTTGATTCAGTCAAAGGTGGCACAAATGTCGGGATGGGTATTCCACTGTCTACAGTAGAAGTCACTGATCAATCTATACAACAAGTTATATTAGACTTTGATCAAAATCCCTTTTTGATGGAGGAGGACGATCCTTTTCTAGATCCTATTTGGGCTCAAAATTATTCAAATTCCGAGGACTGTCTTGACACTGGATTTTCTTCCGATGGGGATATCATTAAGGAAATGAATGGAACTGAAAGGTTATTGGAGGATATGAATCATAGATTGTATTTCCTCCCTGAGATTAGTAGGGTTGAGAATGGAGAATTCAAGTCATTCGTGAGTAGGATTGGTGATTAGATAGGAAACCCCTTGGCTAGGAATGGTATCTACGCTGAAGGAAATATGGTGAAGATATTGGAAACCATCCCCATTAATATTTCTAGAACCCCTGATGTTGTCAAAAATGTATTTATAGGGGAAAATTGATCTCAAGATGAAATTCATGATTATACGACACTTTTTAAGCAATTTAGAGATGTTTTCACTTGGTCGTATGAGGAAATTCCTAGCATAGATCCTCGAATCATTCAAGATGAGATTCGAACCTACGAGAATGAAAAGTCAGTTCGACAAAATTTGAGACCAGTGAATCCAAGGAGAAAAACAACAATTAAAGATGAGGTGGAGAAGCTACTTAAACGTAGATTTATTTACCCAGTATTGTTGACGAAATGGGTGCTCAACCTGGTTCCGGTTGATACGAAATAAGACATGATTCGTGTATGGATTTCTAGGATTTGAATATAACTTGTCCAAAATATAACTTCCCTACTCCATTCATCGATCAGTTTCTTGATGAATGTGTAGGGAGCAATAATTTTCGTTCATGGATGGTTTTTCGGAGTATAACCAGATCGCGATTCGACCAAAAGATCAGAATAAGACAAATTTAATTTTTCATTGGGGAACCTTCACATACAATAAAATACCTTTTTTCCTTAAAAATGCTCGAGCTACTTTTCAGCTAGCCATGATGTTTTCTTTCCACAACCTAAAGCATATAGTGGAGGCTTATTGAGATGATCTCATAACTTATTCTTGCAAGAGATCTCAAAATATGTTACACCTCCACCTAGTCTTCGAGATATGTCGTCACTATCGAATATGTTTAAATCCACATAAACGTATTTTTTGCACGACTTGAGGATGTCTTTTGGGTTTTGTAGTTTCAACTAAAAGGATCATGGTTAACCCTTTGAAATTATAGGAAATCACTTAGTTGAATGCCTTGCACACAATTCATAAGATTCAAAGTCTACAAGGAAAGGATATTTTCCTTCAACTCTTTGTACCTAACTATGATAATATTATGAAAGGATTTATGTGTATTTTCAAAAAAGGGGTTCCATTTTGTTGGGACGAAGAACCACAATGTTTGTTTGATGAATTAAAGAAATCTTTTGTGTCAACTCCATTACTGAAACCCCCACATTATAATTGATATTTCTTTTTGTATTTTACAGTAGTCAAATTGTTGATTGTCATGATCTTAGTTCAAGAGGAGGATGAGCTCCAACATCATGAAATCTACTATTTAAGTCTCACTTTATGGGACCTTAACTAAAGTATTCTTAGGTCAAGAAACTAACCTTAGTAGAATTTCATGTTTTTCAAAAACTTCGACATTATATTCTTTTGCTCAAGACAATCGTCATCACCGTTGTTAATCCTTTTCAGTGTGTCTTGAGTCAATGAATAATTAGTGTGAAGTATAATAAGTGGATTGTTGTGCTTCAAGATTTTGATTTGGATTTTTCTTCGGTGAAATCCAAGAAATATTTGGTCTTCACCAAATTGATGTCGGATTTCCTAGTAAAGAATGAATATAGTGAAGTAATCGAATCTTTCCCAGATGAGCATATCTTCCTCATTTCTTCATTGAATCCTTGGTATGGAAATATCCTTATAATATATCTCCAAGCTTTGAAGTTACCTCCACATTTTTCACGAGAAGAGTGACGACATATTTGTCACCTAGAAAAGAAATTTCTCATTATCTTCAACACTTTGTATCGATGAGGGGTAGACTCAATTATTCATTGCTACCTCACTCATGAAGAAGTAGAGGTTGTTTTAAAAGATTTCCATGGTGGATCATGTGGAAGTCACTCATCATGGTTGGAAACATCCTAGAATAGTTTGTGTGGCATTTATTTCTGGCCTACGATCTTTAAGGGTTGCATAGAAGCAGTCAAGAAATGTCATCCTTGTAAATTATTTACAAGGACAATGCATGCGCACCCTGGTCCTATGTTTCCTGTCATTGTTGTCGGATCCTTCACAAAGTGGGGGATAGATTTCATGAAATTCCACCCAGCCTCATCTAGGGACATCGATACATTATAGTGGTCGTTGAATAATTTAGAAAGTGGGTAGAAGCCATATCGACATTTTCTAATGATGGTGAAACCACAACACTTTTCATGTTCAATCCGGTCATCACTAGGTTTGGGGTTCCGAGAGAGATTGTCACTAAACATGGTAGTCACTTCCAGAACTGCATGATGTCTGAGTTAGTATCAAAACTAGGTTTTATACAACAACACCCGTCTCCTTATTATCCTCGGGATA
The DNA here is from genome assembly GCA_009831015.1 of Picea engelmannii. Classification (NCBI taxonomy): domain Eukaryota; kingdom Viridiplantae; phylum Streptophyta; class Pinopsida; order Pinales; family Pinaceae; genus Picea; species Picea engelmannii. The sequence continues at coordinate 335,314 of ML777141.1, forward strand.
ATGGTCAGGTTGAAGCCATTAACAAGTCCTTAAAAACTATATTGAAGAGGATGGTTAAATCGACCAGGTCAAATTGGAATTTGATGTTATATCCGACATTATGGAATTACTGAACCTCAGTCAAAACTGCAACAAGATTCTCTTATTTTAAACTTGTTCATGGAGTAGAAGTCATTTTTCACATTGAATGTGAAATCCCTTCACTTAAAATTGTTGTCAAACTCTTACCTGACATGACGCAACTTGAAAAACTCTTTTTTTATCTTGAACATATTGACGAGAAACATTGAGATGCAACTTTAGAAAATCAAGCGCATAAGAAACATGTAAAGTCTCAATACGACAATTCTATCCTCCCAAGAGTATTTTCCAAAGGTGACCTCATGTTAGTCTATGACTAGGACAAAGATTCTCTAGGGGTAGGCAAGTTTAACGCCATGTGGAACAATCCATAATCCTATGATGGGTGTTGGAAAAGGGGTCTTATGAGTTAGAATATTATGAGGGAAATTTGTTTTCAAAGCCCAGAAATGGGCTCTACATTAAGAATTACTTTGATTGATCTTGATGGCTTGAGTACTAGCTATTTTTTAATTATTGTTTATTGTTGTATATAGGTTTCTATAGGTTTCTTTGTTTTCCTTGTGTTTTTAACTGTTGTGCTTCTTTTGTGTGGTATATGCCAGAGGATTTGTTAGTCTATTTTGGATTCCTAGATGGTGCCATTCGTCAAAGTAAAAAATTGGTTTCCATTACCTAGGTGATTTATTCGCCCACTAACTAGCTAGTATATGTTGGAGGTGTTTGTCTCAGAGCAACTACAAATAATGTTGTTGAATATAGCGATGTCATCAAAATTTTGAGAAATGCTCTGTTACATGGAATTCAACACTTTCACGTGTTTTTGGATTCTCATTCAGTTGTGTCACATTTGAATGGTCTATATCGTATTCATGATCCATTCTTGTTACGAAAGTTCCTTAGGGTACGTCTTCTGGAACGATGATTTGAGTTTGTTACCTATGATCATGTTCGTAGGTTCGCTAGTGTAGTAACTGATGCATACGCTAATTACATTTTGGATTGGAATTTTTCACATTCATAACATAAGCACACATATTCTACACATGTAAATATTTATCATTTTCAAGTAGAATATAAAAATAAACGCACAAATATATATATGTCCAAAAGATGTCCATAGTACAAAATTTGGGCTAATAACCCCGATCTATAAGTATAAAATAGTGCTCTCAGCATGTAACATTCTATGCTTCAGTCCAGTGAACTCTGTCATAGAAAACCATGGCATTAGCTAAACACTGGAATAGATGGACGCATGTCCAATGTACTCCTACAACATGATGTTGGATCCCTACTCGTAGGTCATCTATAGTGGCCATCATCATGGAGTGTGTCAGTGTCTCTAGGATTTTTTACACACTCTATAAGGTCCTCACCGCATCATCATTAGGCCCTACTTTGTCTCTCCCTCAATGGCTATTTCCTGAAATTTTGGTTGGTTTCACTAGTGCTCTATCTGCATGTTTGAAAATCATGTGTTAATATTATGGATCTCACCAAAAATACAAGTTTATCTTACTCTCTTGTGTATATATAATACATAATCTAAAATAAAAAATTAAATAAAGAAAAATAAGGTTACCTATCCCTTGAAGCTCATCACGAGGACGAATGATGATGTCGGTATTTTCAGAGAAATCAATTATGGTATATGGATAATCCACAATAAAGGGTAATTGGCGTTCCCACCAAGAAAATAAGTCATCATCATAAGTATTATATTATTTCCCTCCTCTTGGACGAGAAAACAAGTTCATATATCGTACCATGGTAGGAAAAGGTTGTAAGTGTCCTCTAGCAAGATATTTTGGGCACCTCATTGGCACCCTCTCGAAAACTAATGTACAGAGAAAGATACCAAACCCGAAATTCTTGTTCTTCCACAACTTGCAATCAGTGAGATGTTTTTTCATGCAAGAAAGCATCGTAGTGCTCGAGTCAAACATTGTGGGTCGTAAGCACTCAAGCCCATGCTTCATTTTTTCCTAAGAAGCCAAGTGTAAGGAGTTAGATCCCACAATGTGCATTATAGTATACAATATCACCTTTAGAGTCAGGTTGGTGATATGCTTGATGGGCACTTTCGATCCAATTTTCTTTGTTCCATCCTCACAGTATTCATTTATGTAGTCATTTATAGTCTAGCGACCTTCGTCATGATTTGTGAAGTTGGGCACTTCACCTCTATGATACAAACCTATGATGAAGTAGATGTATGCAACTGTGATGGTCAATAACTGCCCACCAAGCATAAACGCCTCTGCATCCAGATGCCACTAATAAATGAGGAGATTCAATAAAATATTTTGAGCTCATATTCTACCAATTTGGAAAAACTTATACATGCCTCATTTTTGAAGAGGTTCTTTGGCATCATCATTATTGAATACCACATGGTCAACCTCTTTATTCTCACATTCCCTCCAATGAACAAGCATCTTTCTCAAGATCCAAAAGAAGAAGATTAGTCTTTATTTTTTCAAGTTTACTCTAGGCATCGATGTAGATGCAGATATTCATGACTAGTGTTTGTACCAATAACAGATATCCATGGGACACTTTGAGACAAACCATGGATGCACAGAGTCGTGAGGAGAAAAGGATGGGTATCCCTCAATTTCTCATAAAAATTTAAAATTGAATGAATGAATGTAAAAGAAATGAATTAGGTACTTAATTGGTCCAGAAGGTTTGTGATTTGGTCACTCCGAGATCTCACAATGTCCAAGTGAAGCTCAAAGCATTTCTCCAAATTTGGGAAATCTTGGTTCAAATGGTAAAAATGATATGGTAAAATGGTAAAATAGCCTTATTTATATAAATTTTTAGAAACCCATTTTCCATAGTTTCTCATTTTTCTATAAATTGAACTAATGTCAAGATATATTATAGTGTTTTGGTTTCCATTGTAGGTTACAGAGATATATTTTGGGTATTATTGGTCTTTTTATTGATTGAATGAGTCTTTTTCAAAACTCTGGAAGGTGATGTTTTCATGTAATAGGAGTTTAGATTATGTCTCACATGCCTTCAACATTTTCATTAACAGTTTCCATTTCCTCCTTAACCTAGGGTCAATCCCATTAACAAGCAAAAGAATCTTTCCATCTTCTTAAGAACATTGTTTCGTTGATGGTAGAGTCTACCTTCCGTGGGCGCCCTAGTTTAGAATCCCTTTTGTATTCTAGCACTCATGTTGCAAGTTGTCTTAGGCTTGGGAGTCCTATTTAGTCTCACCATGATTTTGCATTGAAGACTCATTTCTTCCACTCAATCATGTTCTCTCTATTACCTACGAGACTCCCCCCATTATGTTCTTCTCACACCAACATTTTTTCCGACTCTTCAGTCGGTATTATATTCCTTATGGGAATATAGTGTAGGCTCCATATCACTTTCATAATGCATCTGTCTATACCGAATACATATTATCTGTATGTTCAACCCCATTTGTTAGTGACATCATACCTCTCCAACTTCTTAAGGTGTTTCTCACGGATGGTAGAGATTACCTCGCCATAGGTGTCCTAGTTAGTACCTCACTATTGTTTTTTACATCCATGTTGTAGTATTTTTGTAGGATCGAAGCTCTCTTTAGTCTAGCCATGTATTTGCGTTGAATCCTCATGACTTCCTCTYGATCATTTTCTTGCTAACTCGCCTTCTGAGTCTTCCAAACTTTGTTGAGTTGTAATTGCATTCCATATTAACTTCTCACACTTTTAGGGCTAATGTTGGCCTCAACTTGCTCTTGTTGAACCAATTGCTTATGCATTCCTATCRGTTGTCAAACTTGCAATTTATGCCTTTGCAACGCAACACCTTAACCCTGGAGGAAACATTCCCTTAGTGTCATTATCCTGTGTGTGCTTCCTTTCATTACGCATAGGTATGTTCCTTGCACTTTAGAACTAGTTTTCTTGCTTGTGACACTCATTTCCTCCACTATACTATATCATTCTTTGATTCCTTTTCATGCTTTAATAACATGAAAAAGACAAAAAAATAAAAAAACAAAAAAGAGGGGGAAAGAATCTATCTCTTTTTATTGGCAACAGTCTTGTCTCCCTTGAACAAAGCACAATATTGAGTCAGTATATCAATATTTTGTTTTAGTATGGATTTAGGATACTTTTTTCTCATTGTTGAGAATAATCTCTCCCGATTGGTTATTCTTCAACCCATATGGAGCATTTGTTGATTCCTTCTATATCACAAATGTATCATAGTTTATAGTCATTCTTCCTAAGTCACATAATGTGTCATGCTTTTGTTCAAGGGAAGTTCCATCATGAGTCGTCCATTCTGTAGTAAGTCTTTAACCTTTCAAGTCGAACTTCTCGAGTCTTTCAAGTTCATCTCATTATCACAAGTATCTATGTCTCTTACACATGCTAGTATGGAGGGTACCCATTGACTTATTTCTAGAGGGTCTACTCTTATCAACTATGACACATTATTCTGAGAGTATGACCTAGAGTATCACCCTAGGCCTATTTCCATTACTAATAGGAGACTTTGCGCTCAATATATTAAAAACCATTAGTGGTCGCTGAATTAGCGGTTTCTCTTGTGTTTGATGTCAACAAAAATCATCACACATAGGGATTTGTGTGGTACCTTGGTTTCTATTTGACCTCATTGGTGGATTCGTCATCTTTTTTAGTAGTCTTAAATATTGGCTATTATTCATAGATTCTATACCATGCACTATTCCATATGATGCATGTCGAATTCGTACATCAGTGTGGTCCTTACAATCTATTCGTCTGAATCCTTCTAAATATTTGGCCTTCTGCTACCCCTCGTGTTGGATGATGGAGGATTCCTTAATGCCTTTCTTCCAGCGGATCTCTTCCTATCAACTTCAACAAATATTTATATGGGATAGGGATCTAGATTCATATTCAGTACTTTGAGAATTTAAGTTATCATTGCCAGGTTCCCTTGCTATTGACAGTGGGAATACATCAATGTCCCCTACTTGTTAAATTTTACTAGGTGCTCAACATCATCTCATTTATTCACACTTGTTAGATTGTACCATGGTACCTTGATTCCCATTATCTTCATTGGTGGGTCATCTCACATTTGTTAACTATATACATCAATGACCATTAATCAAATGATGTCTCATTGTGTTTGACCCCAACACATCTATTCACATAGTGTAGACTTGTACCATGACAGATTGTTTTGAAGACTTCGGGTGAAGTACAAGAACCACATATTTTTTCGTTCTACCCGACATATATTGTACCACCCCATAGACATTGGTACTTGTATAGGATCAGTTTGTTCACACCATTTGTCCCAGATATCCTCTATTTTTTATTTTGAGACATAGCTCCATTGTGTATCTATTCACGGCTATGATCTACTTTCACATGGATCCACTGTGTATTCCTCATGGCCATGCTTTCTACTTCATATATACCACATGGATGCACTATGTAATTTTTGTGGACATGAAAATTAGTCATACTTTCATATATATTCCATGGATCCATAGTTTACTTGATTTGGCATCCATTCTTACATCACTCATAAGCATGGGTATGCATGACTTGGGAAAATAATACTCTTACTTGATCTCTATTGAAGGTCTTTATTCTTCGATCAATTGGTCATGAAACTTTCATTTCGTTCTACTTCAATGCATCCTCTCTTCTCAGAGTTATAATGTGTTTCGACCATAAGTTTCCCTTTTGACCTCACACACTATGGGGCATCTGTTATACCACAAATTGCCACATGGTTTACATTGTGATATGTCTTGGTCCTTGTCCTTGAATTGCAGGCTTAAATCCCAAGTTCCCTCATCAAAGTCACTTAATTTTTTTTTTCTTTTGATGATATCTATGGGTCACCTTTGTGTAACATGCAAAAATATGTGCCTTGCTAGTGTACAACCCATAGTGAAAAATAAAATAATTCCACATTTTCAGGAGGGAATTTTGGTTGGGATCATTTCCTAACCTCCCTGAGAATGTACCAAACACAATTCAACCTCCTTAAATTCTTAAGGATTGTATAAAGGAACCTTTGGGAGCATGGATGAGGAGGACAACCTAGGTGAAAAGTTATGTTGAAGAAATTGCAAGTCTTCCTATTCCCCTTCGTCCCTTGAGTAGCATCCTTGTAACTTGGAACCCTTGTTCCATATTTCCTTAGGTTTCATTATATGGCCATAATGTGTGTTCTTATCCTTGGATCATCCAAGGAAGGGAAATATTGTTGAGTGATGCTTGAAGGACCTTTTGGAGGAACTTGGGTGGTTGGATTCAAGGCAGTGTCGATGGTTGGAGTCAGGTTGTAACCACTTATTTTACCATTTCTAATAAAGAGTTATATTTTCCCCATTCTTGTGTAGTATTGATTCAATTTTTTTATGTATGTCTAATCATTGTTCTTATTTGAATCTATCTATCAGTTACTTGTATGATTTTATTCTATAATACCATGTTGCAGCACTTCCTTGATCTTATTTTTCAGGTTAACTCAAGTAGGAGTCAAGAGTGGTGCTAGGGTCGAGAGTGGGGAATGACACTGAATGTAAGGATACAACATGTGAAACTTTCTCCCCTCTCTAATAAAGTACTTATTTCATTACAAGTCTTGTTTGTGGGTTAGGGTTTTGTCTTTGAATTGGTCAATATCTGTTGTGACACTAACCAAAGTCATGAGGGAAAAATTCCATAACAAATCCCCAAGGTACTATAATATATCTCTAATCTTCATCCCAGATAAGGTGCTAGTGTCAATGGGACAAGATTTGTCAGAACGAGGGCCTTAAGGAATCCTGCATAATCCAACATAAGCATAGAAAAAAATAATCTGAAGAACCATAGATAAAATATTTTCACTATCAAACATGAATTCATTTGGCAAAAGGAAGGGGATACTTAGGTAACTCAACATGCAAGTGAGTTGAGAGACTTTATTCATGGGTTAGCGGTGGATTGAGTAGGAAATAATAGTAAGTTTTGAAGGGAAAATGGATTGAATTCATGATCTGATTGATCTAGATCGATCTCAGTGGCCATCCACCATTTTCACTAAATAATCATTTTGAGCCTATGGTTTTGATAAACCATGATATTCACCCTTTTGATGGAGAATCGAATGTAATGTCATCTTCATTTGTTAATTACAAACATCATGTAAATATTTCCTAGTGGTTTTATGTAGATTCCTACATCATAGCATTAATGCCCTGGATCCCATTAGAACTCCACAGTTAAGTGCGCTCAGTATAGAGTAGTACTGGGATGGGTGATCGCCCGAGAAGTCCTAGTATTTTACATCCCTATGACATTTTATAAACTTAGTCCAATTTATCCCACATGCATCATGGGAATTTTTCTCCTCTCACTCTCTCATATATAATGGAGGTGAAGGAGGCCCATTAAGCATGTAATGGAGTGTGATGTAAAGATTCTTGTGAATGAAGCATAGCCAACATCTCTTTCTTTTAGAGATAAGCTACCCCATTCTTTGAGCTTGTGTTCTACAATGTTTTTCTATCTTATTCAGTAACAAAAGCTGGGTTCACTGTATTTATGTGTTCTCTTCTATATTTTTGTGTATTTCATTGTTATATATCAGTTATATTTCTTCCTTCATGTCGTTCTCAAAATAATTTGGATCAGTGGTATCAGAGCAGTCTATTCCTTGTCATTTCTTAGATCAAGTCCCCGACGAGGTCAAGGTATAGATATTTGGGTCTCGAGTTAGTTTCTCTTGTGGAAAACCACTGTCACTAGCCCAAGCAACCTACCATGGTGGAAGAAAAGAGGGATGCCAAAGCATGAGATCCTTTCAAGACATTGTTTGAGGAATCCCTTGTGCGACAAAGGAACAAGATGATGGAAAACTTCTTTAAGATCCTTCAAGGACTATCGATGGAGGCAGCCGAGGCATATTCAACAAGAAACCATTTTGCAAGTGCGGCACCCTTCAATGTAAAAGTTAATTTTGATATCCCCTTATTTGAAGGCCAGATAGATGTAGATGCTCTAGAAAAATGGTTGAATCAGCTAGAAGGATATTACTCTATCCAAAAAAATTCCAAAAGTGAAAAGATCACCTTTGCGCTCCTTAAATCCATTCCCCATGTCAAAGATTGGTGGGAAGGTTACTAGGAGAGGTACACCACAGATGAATGTACACTATTTGGGAGAGAACCCACTTGGGTGGCCTTTGTAGATTCCATAAAGGAGGAGTTCTACCCTATTGGAAACTATGATGACCAATACATGATATGGACAACTCTACGTTAGAAAAGATACCAGACGGTGTTAGAGTACACCAACATATTTCATACCTTGTGCTCAAAGCTAGGTATCAAAGACTTTAAGAGACACTTGGTTTTGAAGTATTGTAGTGGTCTACACAAGTACATCCAAACAAATAAGTATTTCTTGGACATCTCCTCACTAGAAGTTTCTTATCGATATGCAATCAAAATTGAGCAGAAATTCAAGCAACAGAGTAAGTGGGAGAATCCTAAACAGAGAAAGGAAGGCCAACCTCAAGAGAGCCAGTCCCATATGTAGGAAAAGAAGGGTAACATGAATTATAATAAAGACACCGGAAAGTGGTGTGAGTTCCACAACAACCCTTGGCACAACACTGATGAATGTTGCTCAATACAGTCATTGGTGGTTGAGCCCAAAGACAAAGAGTTGAACCTCAAATTGGACCCTAATTAAGAAAATAATAAAAGGAGACAAATCATTGATGCAGAACCCACTGCTATTATTGCAACTGCAACAATCCAACCAAAAGAGGATCTTGAGGAGGGGGAGTGACTCGTCCATTCACAGATGTGGGTGAAGGGGACCCCACCGCATTTTATTGTTGATAGAAAAAGCCAAAAGAACATTGTCTCAGCAGAGGTTGTCAAGCAGTTGGATTTTCCAACAAAAGCACACCCACAACCATACAACATCGGGTGGCTTTGTCAAGGTCAAGATCTTCATGTCAACCAGCAGTGTCATCTATCCTATGACATCAAGCCCTTCAAGGATGAGGTATTGTGTGATGTTTCCCCACTAGAAGTCTATGATGTTCTATTAGGTTAGCTATATATGTGGAGGCATCATGCCATTTATGAGTCTCCACCCCGTAGCGTCATTGTTACTCTGGGGGGTCAGCTATACTAGATACTAGAGGTAGTTCTAACTATTGTCCCACCAAAACAATGCCACAAAGTAATCTCTCATACTTCAAAGTTTAACCTCTTCACAATCTGATCAGAAGGTGAAAAACATGACACTACAACCACTATAGCCTCAGCTCAAAAAATTTATATCCAGCAGAAGTAGATAGACAAGATTGTAGAAGAGTACCAAGATGTTCTTATTGCACCTACGGGGGTGCCTCCACACATCCCAGTCAAGAAAGTTTATAACAGATCCCTTCATACTCTTCATGTTTCATCTTCATGGACAGAGTCCTCCCACACTCAGGTAGATCATGCAGCTAGATTGGTTGAACGGATCCAAGCCCTCCAACAATAGGTTCATGACAACCTTCAACAAGCTAAGTAGGACAACTTCTTCATCAAGGAAAACAATGGACCAAGATTTAGATTTAGTGTATGTCTCCCCATCTCCCAAGGGAACTTGATGCAATGGGGACCATTTATTCATAAGGGAGGAGGAATGATCCAGATGGATCTTGATGGCCATCTACCTTTTTCACTAAATCACCATTTTGAGCCTGTGGTTTTGATAAACCATGATATTCACCCTTTTGATGGGGAATGCAATGTAATGTCATATTCATTTGTTAATTATAGACATCATGTAATTATTTCCTAGTGATTTTATGTACATTCCTAGAGCATAGCATTAATGTAGCGGATCCCATTAAAACTCTACAGTTAAGCGCAATCAAGCTAGAGTAGTACTAGGATGGGTGATTGTCCGAGAAGTCCTAGTATTTTACATGCCTATGGCATTTTATAAACTTAGTCCAATTTATCTCACATGCATCATGGGAATTGTTCTCCTCTCACTCTCTCATATATAATGGAGGTGAAGGAGGCCCTTTAAGCATGTAATGGAGTGTGATGTAAAGCTTCTTGTGAATGAAGCATAGCCAACATCTCTTTCTTTTTAGAGATAGTGAATCTCTTTCTTTTTCGAGATATTTCTTTCACCGTATTTATGTGTTCTCTTCTAATTTTTTGTGTATTTCATTGTTATGTATCAGTTATATTTATTCCTTCATGTCATTCTCAAAATAATCCAGATCACTGATAGTAATAGTAATATGAAAAGTTTAAGATTGACTTCATAAGAAAGTGGAAGTTCAAACTTCAACATGGGTGCATTTTTAAGCTTAGAAGAGGGGAAACAAATGAGCATGCCATGACATACCGAGCTTCTAGAATGCTTCATTTGGTAGTACTTTCATGGTGGATGTGATTGGGTATGGTTTGCATTCTCTTTGATGATGGTGTACACTTGGTATTCTTTTGATGTGGAAGTTTGGATGAAATTCCCTTCTAAAAAAAAATTAGTCTTGAAAATCACTTGTGCATAGATTCACCTTCTTTATCCTCTTGGGACCTGTAAAAAACTAGCACTTTCCTACAATAAAACACGATATCATGGAAGAAGAGAGTTGTAGTAAATAAATCTATAAATTTGATCTATGTGGAACTCCTATGTAACAATAGCTAGCACATTTGATAGTGTTGATTGAGATTATTTAGTATTTGACGAGTGGAAAGAGAAAGTCAAGCTATCTATCTCTTAGTGAGTCGATATTGAAAGGGGTAGGGCATGCATTCCCTCCAACACTGGTAAAGTTAAACTAATTTCCAATGCCCTGGACACACTTGGGTGCAATTCTTGGATGTATATGGTCGATGGACAAGGCACCAAAGCACTCAAAGTTGATGGATGACACTTGAGTCCAACTTAAAGTACTACTTTCAAGGAAATTATCATATACAACAAAGGATGCCTCAAAATTACTAAAACGTCATGATGATGATGATGATGATGATGATGATGATGATGTTCATATATATATATAATTAAGTTATTAAAAAAATATATTTCAAACTTGTAAGCAAACAAACTTATAAGCTCAAGTCCATGAATCATAAATATATTAAGTTTCAAAATTTACAGTTGGTAGAGACAATTCTTGATCTCTTAAAAATGGATTTTTTTTAAATGAAAAATAAACTCAAGTTCATGAACCATAAATATATTAATTTTCTATATATAGCACTCGTTAATTGACTGAAAGACCCCAAAATTGCTAAAATTTAACAAAACATTTAATTAGTAGTATACACTAAATAAATTTTGAGGACACAAAATGTGACTTAACTAAATGGTGTTGACAATCATACTAAAGGAAACAAATACCACACATATGGGTAGTGCATGAAGATCCAAAGTTCCACATTTGAGTTTGCATCTTTAAACAAATCGCATAGCTATGATCATTATAAACATATAACAATAAAAATAATATCCCACAACACATAAATAGGTCCAAATGTATACGTATGAAATGTCTATATCATTCTACCTAAACCCAACAAATATTAATCAATGAATCACTAAGATAAGTTAAAATCAAAATTCTCACCTTCTAATGCCAAAATCAGGGTTGTTACATTTACAAATCCCTAGAACACCACTATGATCTAAAATAGACTAATCCATCCTTGCATGTCCTGTCATGTAACTTCCCATTTTAACCTATACAACAACAAATATAGCTTTCCATAACAATATGCAAGGGAATAGTTAGATCAAAATGTGGATTGCAATGAAAAAAGAATAACAAAAAAATAAACCTTTCTCATCCCAAGAAATAAAGGACATTTTTCTACCTTTCAAAAGTGTTGTATGATTTTTTCGTCTTCAAATACTCTAGACCGGCTTCTTTAACATGGGTGGGAGGTTATAGGGTGTGATAAAAAAATTACTTAACTTTATATCAAAAAGTTCATTTCCATCAAATGAACTATTTATGATATTTTAAGTCTAGGTGAAAAAGTTTGCATGTCATGCCAAGCCATGCCATGCCTTCCCTTTCCTTGAGTTTCCATGCCATGCCGTGCCTTTTCCAAGACATGCCATGCCTTTCCTTTCCATGCCATTCCATTGCATGCCTTTCCTTTCCATTCCTTTCCATTCCATGCCTTGCCTTGCCATGCCATGCATTACCTTGTCATGCATTGCCTTACCTTTCCACGCCACGCCATGTCATGCCTTGTCTTTCCATGTAATTCCTTTCCTTGTCGTTGCATGTATTTCCTTTCCAGGATGTTCATTTTCATGCCTTGCCATGCTTTTCCTTTCCATGACATGTCGTTGGATGCCTTGGCCTACCATGCCATGCCATACCATGCCTTTACAAGCCATGAAATGGCATGCCTTTCCTTTCCATGACATTCCATTTCATGCCTTTCCTTTCTCTTCCATGTCATGCCATGCATTTCCATACCATGCCATGCCATGCATTACCTTTCCATGCAATGCAATGCATTTCCTTTCCATGACATGCCTTTCCTTTCCATGACATTCCATTGCATGCCTTTCCTTTCCATGCCATTCCATGTCCATGCCATTGTCATGCCTTTCCATTCCATGCCATTTCCATGTCATTTCCATGCCATGCCATTGTCATGCCTTTCCAATAAAAAAAATGATATTAACTAAGTTCAAAAACGTCAATGGGAAGTCCCAAAAACCACAAATCAATAAGGAAACTATATTTGTGTTGGACCTTGGTTGTGTATTAAGGAAGAAAGCGAAGATTAAGGAAGAATAAAGACAAAATATGAAGTGCGTAGAGGGAACATAAATTGAGGAAGGGTCGAAGTGGTTAAAGAAGAAGAAAATAAGGAATGAAGTAAGGAAAAGAAAGCCATTGAAAGAGAAGATCAAGGAAGATAAAGAATCAAAGAATATGGATCGTGGAAAACTCAACAAGAGGAACAAGACACCAACGGATGCTTTGAAGAACCTCATAGAAAAGAAGGAAGGAAAGGCTGGCGAAGCCTTGAAGATGCGGGTCATGTGGACCTAGGGTTTTGATACCTAGACTTCGGTCTAAGGTTGTTTGAGAGTCATGTAATGTATAAATAAAGGTATAGAAGAGTTGAGAGGGGGGGTGTCGGTATTTTTGGTTACTATTATTGTTGTTGAGAGAGATATTGAGAGATAAGTGTTGTGTTGTAAGAGAAAAATGTATTTTGGATCTTCAGTTGGGTGAGAAGATCAACCCTGTAGCTGGGTGCACAGGGAGGGAAGATAAAGAGAGAGATATTTGTAGCTAAGTGCGCATATAGAAGTGTATGTTTTCATCTAATAATATCAAGAAACACAATTTTATGGACGTAGCCCTAGGGAGAGGGTGAACCACGTAAATCTTGTTGTTCTTTGTGGTTGTTGTTGTGTTATTTTCTATCTGTTATATTGTTACTACATGGTTGTTTTCCTTATTAAAGATAGAAGGTGTAAGCTAACTTCGCAAAGCTAAGTATAAGACTGTTAAGGGATCTTTGGGTTATATTGCATTGTTATTCTGGATTCACTTTGCATTTCCTCTAGTTGTAGACACATGTATCATGTAACCCCCATATTGATACTTCAGGTGAGACTTCATCTTCTTCACAAGTGTTGTCGAAAGGGACGGTTGTTAGGGCTTGTTCGTGCACTGTTAGAGTTGAACCCTGGATCTTCCCCTGTGCCAAAAAATGGTTCTGTTTCCAGGACTAGGATATTTTTGGGGGATTTTCAAGGTGGTTTCCATCAAAGATGGAAATTCAGGACCGGACAGAAGAACAAGAAATGGACCTCACCATAGCTCAAAAAAAGAACCCTAGCACTAGCACAGAAGACTGGTTAGGGAGGTACATCTTTACGGACGTGCACAAAATTTTCTTTATAGGAGTTCATAAGGAGCTATATGAGTGGTTAGCCAGACTAGCATACATGCAGTTTGAAATCAAATATAGACCACCTGTGGTTTGGACAATGGCTCTAATCAAGAAGGTCAAGAGAGTTGATAATGTTGTGTCTAGAGCAGTAGATCTCTGGTTTGATATCACTATTGGAGGGTACATTACTGAGTTCGCTATTGACAAAGTGGAATCATATAGTCAAGAAGAGAGGTATTTCTTTAAAGGACCTAGAGGAAATTTTCTACACTTCTTGAAGCTAAAGATTAATATGTTATTACATAAGAATAATATCTTGAAGATACAATAAAGATAATGTTCAAGAATTCAGACAGTGACAATGACACAGAGGCTAGATACACGCGTAGTGGGAGATTGTTCATAAAGGTTCCTCTTGTGAACCTGCTTAAACATAATTATAGAGATGAAGGATTCTATAGTGGAGAAGAAGCAGATATAACAGACAAAGAGTATTCAGAGTCCGCAAGGGCAGAAGAAGTAGAGACTGAATAACTTCGCTGAGGAGAACCAGACACTTTAGGTACTGTTCCTACTGTTGAAGTAAGTATTATTACTCCTCCTATTGTTTTAGCAACATTAAGTAACCAGAGTAACTAGAGTAATCAGATCACTCAGAGTACTATTACAATAAGTATAGTACATACTCAATCAAGAAACCAAGGAAATTCCATGGCATATGAAATGAGGTTACCTATTTTTAGAGGAGATGGATCTGAAGATCCTGACCAACACTGGTTCTTGTGTGAAGCTGTCTGGAGCATTAAGCAAGTCACCGATGAATATGTTAAGAGAGATAAGTTCAGTACTACCTTGAGGGACTATGCACTGAGTTGGTATATGAAGTTTGCTTCAGGACCTGGACAACCTAAACTAATTAATGACTTTAAGACTGCATTGAGTGGAGAATTCAATAAGAATAAGTCAGAGTCATAGTGCATTACAGAGTTGAAGGAAATCAAGCAGAAGGTGACTGAACTTGTTTGGGAGTTTTATTAGAGGTTTAATACTCTGACAGGTTGTTTAAGTTTTCATATCCCAGACGAGAAAAATAAGGAATGGTTCATCACTGCCCTCCTGCCACATATCAGAGTTCCTCTAATTCAAAAAAAAGTCGCTTCACAAGCTGAAGCATTGGAGATCACCATGAAACTAGAAGCAACCCCTATAGCAAAATCCAGTCCAGGTATGAGACATATCCCAAATCAATTAAATAGTTTATCTTTACAAGTTGAAGATATGAAGAAGGACAAAGGAAAGGAGAAAAGAGAAGATATATGGTGTATTAGATGTAAATCGGAGCGGCATGACAAAGAGCATTGTCCTTTATTTAATGAATACTTGGCCTTTAGATCACCTAACCCTTTGAAGCAGGTTACTCTACCATGGTGTGTGGTATGTAGAAATAGACATCGCCCTGGTGAATGTTATTACATGTAGAAATATGTCCAGACACCTACCAATATTTATTACACATTCTGTAAATCTATGGGGCATGATGAGAAGGATTTTAGGGCTTATGATCTCATGCATGAAAGTTCAAGGGATACATATAGAATTCAAGGATAAATGTAGTCAGAAGGAAACACTGCATAGTTCAATTCCACAGGAAGAGGAAACTTCAAAACTCATGGTGGATTCAGAGGAAGAGGATGAGGAGGAGGAATGGGTCAAGGTCGAGGTCAGATCATTTTCTATAACTATGCCTAGTGAGGACATTTGGCAAGGGATTTTCATAACCCTTTTACTACTTTCATCTATTGTAATTCATTTGATCATGTCATTGAATACTGTCCAGTATTGCTAGAAAAACTTTAGGAAAGATGAGGTGGAAACCAACAAGTACAACTCATATCTGTTGAACCTCACAGTGAGGACCCTTGAGTCACTATTATTACTAGAGGAGGCCTTGTTACAAGAGAATATAGGGTGACTCTAGGAAATACTACAGATGGATCCTAGATAAGAAAAGATGTAGAGAAGACACAATTGTTTGATCCAAGGAAAGAAAAGCACACCTTCGAAGAATCAAGAAGAGAATTTATAGGATAATAACCTTCTTCATCTAGAGAACAACCAGAATTAAGGGAATGTGGAATGCCTCCAACATTTTATCATTCTGCCTTATCTAGACAAGGAAAAGAGGTAAGAAAGATTATGGAATTCTTGTATACTTGCATCAATTTGATCAAAGATGAAAAATATGTGCAGGAACTACAACACTTAATAAGACAATACAAATTTGGGAGAATAGATCCTCTGCTGAGTAGAGATGTGAATCAAGTATCTAGGAAAAGGAGGACAAGCAAGGAACTACACCTTAGTGCTCAAATTGGAGACTACGACATAGACTATGTGGTCCTTGACTTGGGATCAGAAGTAAATTTTATGACAAAGCAAACTTGGGCATTGCTGGGAAAACCTAAGTTGATTTACTCCCTTATTAGGCTCAATATGGCTAATCAGCACGCGGTGAGCCCCTTTGGAAAACTAGAGCATGTCCCTGTGGACATCAATGGAGTAAGGACATTTGTAGATTTTGAAGTGATTGAGATTGTTGATGATAGCTTCCCTTACCTAGCATTGTTAGGAATTGATTGGGCTTTCAAAACATCATCCATTATTGACCTAAAAAAGAGAAGAATGACATTTGAAGGTGATGTCCTTAAGGTCATTGCACCTCTTGATCTTGATGAAGGTCACAGGTACACAGAACCAATATGAGAAGAAGATTGTGCCTATGAGCTAGAAAATATCTATAAACTGATAGCAGGACAACATGATTATATCAATCCTACAATAGATGGGAATCTAAGTTGGCGAAGTGAAAGTGCATTCTCATCAAATTCAGAGGAAGCATTGAAAAATTGGCAGAAAAGACTGTATGAATTCTCTACGCGGTGGTGTGCCAGATTGACCAAGGCAATCCGCTGGATTGGCACAGATATAAGTAATCTTCCTACATTTGATGGCTTGAATCATTTAGAGACATTTCTAGTTGAATTTGAAGGAATTGTACCAGTACAATAGAGGTTGTTAGCACTAGATGAATCCTTGAAAGCAATGTCAGCTAGATGGTGGGGAACACACAAGAAGAACATCATGGAGTGGGTACAATGTCACACCTTGATGACAATGTTCTTTTCAGACCAAGTTGAAGGTTGAAAAGTTTGATACATAGGTCAAAATTGTCCCAAGGACCATGTGAGAAGTTGTGAGGAAGCCTGGAGCATCATTCCTAATGGACACTGGGTACATAAGTTCATTAACACTTTGAATACTACGCCTATCAACTGGTATCTTCAAGCAGAACTGTGCCTCATCACTATAGATTGGTATGGAATGACCTAGAACTTTATAACTACATTCCTATTTGAAATTCAGTACCCTATAGTAGATTAGGATTTACAAATTGTAAGACAAAAGGTCTTTGACGAGGCACCTAGCCACCCTTTTGCACAAGAAGAAGATGGATGGACTGCACCTCTTCACAAGTTATAGGGTTGTTATAACATTAATTCTAATGACAACGATGACCCTAGGGATGTAAACATTGCATAAACTGAAGGTCAGAGAGACATATAAGGGCCAGGGATTGAATTACCTTTTATTGGACAACCTATTAAAATAAGAAGGTTAATATTGGAACAGAGCAAACCCCTAAGTTGGAAAATGTTGGAGACTATTGGGATGATGCTACTATTGATAATGTTACAAAACTACTGCATGAGTCTGAGGACTTGTTTCCAACCAATTTCATAGACATGAAGGGCATAAAAGGACCCATGGGAGAAATGAAGATTCCCTTGAAACCAGATGCAAGGTCAGTCAAGTAGCGACCTTACATACTGAATCTCAAGTACAAGAAGAAAGTTAAAATTGAATTAGATAGAATGATGGAAGCAAGAATCATAGAACAAGTTGAATAATCTGAATCAATCGGCCCTATGGTGGTCCAATATAAGAAGTCGGGAGAATTTTTGTAGATCTAAGGAAACTGAATGATGCATGTTTACATGATCCATTTCCTACACCTTTTACTGATGAGGTCCTAGATAATGTAGGAGGACAGGAAGTCTATTCATTTACAGATGGATTTTCAGGCTATCACCGGATCCGAATTACTAAGGAGGATAGGCATAAGACCACATTTGCAACATAATGGGGTTCTTATCAGTACAATGTGATGCCTTTTGGGTTAAAGAATGCACCAGCCATATTTTCTAGGGTGTTTGTTGAAGCATTTAAGAAGTTTTTACACATGTGTTTAGAGGCATACTTTGATGATTGGACTATTTTTAGCCTTCTGAAAAATCATATTGAATTTCTAAGATTAATGCTAGATAAGTGAAGGTAATGTCAAATTTCCCTGAATCTAAAAAAGTGTATTTTATTTTCACCTTTTGGAGTGTTGTTAGGACACATTATATGTAAATAGGGGTTGTTGGTAGATCCGTCCAAGATTTCTATCATTGTTGATATACCTCCCCCTACTTCAGTTATATAGTTCAGCACTGCATTAGGACACATTGGATACTATAGAAAGTTCATTAAGGGCTACGCACAGATAAAAACACCTATGGAGAAGCTATTAAAGAAAGACAGTAAGTTTCAATGGACAGAGGAGTGCCAGTAGAGCTTCGACACTCTAAAATAGAAAATGGTCACTGTGCCTATTTTGATTTTCCCAGATTTGAGTAACGAATTCAATGTTCATGTTGATGCTTCATCCATTGCATTAGGAGTAGTTTTAGCACAACCAGGTGCAGGATATATTGACCACCCTATAGCCTTTGCGAGCAATAATCTTTCTACATATGAAATAAACAATACTACCACTGAAAGAGAAGGCTTAGCTATGGTATAAGCGTTGCAAAAGTTTAGACACTACTTGTTAGGAGGACATTTTAAGATTTTTATTGATCATTCTACATTGAAATACTTAGTCAACAAGACAATGTCGGGGGGAAGAATATGCAGATGGCTATTATTATTCCAGGAATATGATTTTGAGATTGTGGTCAAGCCAGGGACAATGAATAAGGGACCTGACCACTTATCCGAGTTAGAACATGGAGAGGGACCTACTAGTTTGGATGATACACTACTAGATGCACAATTGTTGGCCATTGGTAAATATGATGATCACTTCGATGAGATAGTCTAGTTCCTGTCCACAGGAATGGCACCTCACGAATATACAGTTATTCAGAAAAAATAGTTGGTAGTCCGTGCTGCAGATTTTCAACTTATAGTTGGACAGTTATAATATGGGACTAGATGAGATCTTAAGGAGATGCATTATGGAGGTAGAAAGACCATTGATTTTAGCAGAAGCGCATGAAGGAATCACAAGAGGACATTATGCAGGGAAATAAACAATGCAGAAGGTTCTCAGAGTTGGCCTCTGATGACCCACTTTAGATAAGGATGCTAAGGAATACTACAGAGCCTATGATGTATGCCAAAGGATAGTGAAGCCTTCTAGAAGGGATGAAATGCCTTTAGCACCTCAGCTAACTTTACAAGCCTTTGAGAAATGGAATATTGACATTGTGGGACCGATCAACCCACCAGGAAGGCACACAAGAGCTTGATACATCATCACTGCTACAAAGTATTTGACTAGATGGGAAGAAGCAAGAGTAGTCAAAGGTTGTAGTGAAACTACAGCTGCATGATTCATCTTTGATGATATCATAACCAGATTTGGATGCCCGAAGATCCTTATGAGTGATCAAGGTACATACTTCATTAACAAAAACATTGAAGCCTTGACTCAGGAGTTTGAAGTTCACCATCAGAAGAGCACACCATACCACCCACAAGCAAATGGTACAGTCGAAGAATTCAATAAGATCTTGGAGACAATGCTGACCAAGATTTGCAGTGTTAACATAGATGATTGGGATTTAATAATTCCAGTAGTGTTATGGGCCTATCGAACTACTTACAAAAAGTTAACAACGCAAACCCCATTTAAGTTAGTTTATGGCCTAGAAGTAGTGGTACTTATGGAATATTTGGTTCCTAGCTTAAGAATTGTAGCATTTACAGGTATGGATGACATAGGCATCGTTCTAGATAGGCTTGCGCAATTGACCGAATTAGAGAAAGACAGGTTTATTGCAGGATTTTATCAGCAGGTACAAAAAGAATGAGAAAAGGATTACCATGACAAACATATCAAGAGGAAAGAATTTAAACAAGGAGATTTGGTACTGTTATATGAAAGAAAGTTCATGAAGCATCTAGTGAAGTTCAGGACACATTAGCTATGGCCATTCGAAGTTGCCCATGTTACAGAAGGAGGAGATGCATAGTTGAAGACTCTTAATGGAGGCTGGAAGGATGGTTTAGTAAATGAGAGTCGGTTGAAGTTGTATCATGACAACCAGATGCCTCACAACTCTCAGTAAAAATAAATAAATGAAGGGTCTAGGTATCAAGTGCAATTAAAATTGGGTACCAGACACAGAACAGGCAGTATGCACATGATAGGGAGGGACAAAGAAGAAACCACAGGCTTCTCCTTGCAGTCTGCAGTTGAAGTAAAGAAGAAGTTTCAATCTTGCAGTGACTCGAGAGGAGTCAGATGTGAGTGTTGGGGGCCTATTGGCCCTTGGTTGTGTATTAAGGAAGACAACAAATATTAAGGAAGAATAAAGACAAAGTATGAAGTCCGCAGAAGGGACATAAACTGAGGAAGGGTCGAAGTGGTTAAAGAAGAATAAAATAAGGAATAAAGTAAGGAAAAGCAAGTTGTTGAAAGAGAAGATCAAGGAAGATAAAGCATTAAAGAATATGGATTGTGGAAAACTCAGCAAGTAGAATAAGATACCAAAGGATTCTTTGGAGCACCTCATGGAAAAGAAGGAAGGATAGGCTAGAGAAGCCCTAAAAACCCAAGTCATGTGGACCTAGGGTTTTGGATATAGGGTTTTAACATCTATACTTTGGTCTAAGGTTGTCCAAGAGTCATGTAATGTATAAATAAAGGTCTACAAGAGTTGAGAGGGGGGTTGTTGGTATTTTAGGTTACTATTATTGTTGTTGAGAGAGATATTAAGAGAGAAGTGTTGTGTTGTAAGAGTAGTCTATATTATGGATCTTTAGCTAGGTGCAAAGATCAAATCTGCAGCTGGGTGTGCAGGGAGGGAAGAGAAAGAGAGAGAGATCCGTAGATAAGTGCACAGATAGAACTGTATGTTTTCATCTAATAATATCAAGAAATACATTTATGTGGATATATCCCTAGGGAGAGGGTGAACCACAAAAATCTTGTTTTTCTTTGTGGTTATTGATGTGCTATTTTCTATTTGTTATACTTTTATTGCATGGTTGTTTTCCTTATTTAAGATATAAGGTGTAAGCTAGCTTCACGAAGCTAAGTATAAGACTGTTAAGGGATATCTGTGTTATATTGCATTGTTATTCTGGATTCACTTTGCATTTCCTCTGGTTGTAGAGACCTGTTTCCTCCAACCCCCTTATTGCTACTTCAAGTGAGACTTCATCTATTTTGCAGGTGTTTCCGAAAGGGCCAGTAGTTAGGGCTTGTTGGTGCACTGTTAGAGTTGAACCCTGGGTCTGCCCTTATGCCAACAAGTTGTTATAAAATCTATGAATAAGATGTTTAACTTCAGAAATATGACAAGTTGCAATAGGACAAATATAACATCCTTTAAAACAAGTAATCATGAAATGAAAGGGGGCTAAAAATGCAAGCCTAAACTAGGGTTTAGATAAAAAAATGCTTGCTAAAATGGAATATGGCACATAACATCCCTAGAATATTCAAGACATAAATCCCTAAAGGTTTGAAAATTATGACAGAAATGTAACAAAAACTATCAAGGTATATTCTAAGGGTCAAATATGACAATTAAACCCTAGACGTCAAGATAACAAGGATGGAAATAGGGGGTAAGTCTTAATCTAACCATGAAATTTAGGGTTTCAAGACAAGGTTCATTCAAGAAGAATACAAGATAAATTGCAATATCACCACTTTGATAAAATATGTATTTAATACATTCAATAAATAACCATAAACGACTTAGAAAGCACACTTATTAGGTAAATCAATTATCATGCATGAATTCCTAACCATAAATTCATCCACAAAAATTGAAAAATGGATCTAAGGTATATTCATAGTTGTGAAACATGTATTATCATAATTAATAGGATTTACATAGAAAGTGATGTCACTCAATAGGTTTATGTTCCATCCTTATGGTGTAGTCTCATTATACTATTGATCCATAATTTCTTTTGGATTGCATGGAAAAAAACATAAATTCAAGGCCTTATTGATCCATGTCTTTCCTTGCCATGCCATGCCATGCCTTCCCATGCTTTTCCATTCCATGACATGCCATGCCATGTCATGCATTTCCTTGACTTGCAATAATATGTCATGACTTTCCATGCCATGCCTTTCCTTTCCATGCCATGCCTTTCCTTGCCTTCCCATGCCATCCCATGCCATGCCATGTCTTTCCTTTCCATTCCATTCCATATCATGCCTTGCCTTTCCATGTCATGCCATGCCTTTTCATGTATTTCCTTTCCATACCATTCCATGCATTTCCTTGTCATGACATGCCTTTCCTTGACATGTCATACCTTTTCTTACCTTTCCATGCCATGCCTTGCCTTGCTATGCCATGTAATTCCACACCTTGCATTTCCTTTCCTTGTTATGGAATTCCATGACTTTCCTTCCCATGCCTTTCTATGTCTTTCCATGTTATGCCTTTCATTTCCATGCCTTGGCTTGCCTTTCCATGCCATGCCTTTTCTTTACATGCCTTGGATTGGCATGTCATTCCTTACCTTGCCATGTCTTTCCCTTCCATGCCATGACTTACCTTTCGATGCCATGCCATGTCATGCCATGTCATTACTTGTCATTCCATTATATGGCATGTCATTCCATGCCTTACCATGCCTTACCTTTCCATGCCATGCATTTCCTTTCCTTTCCATGCCATGCCATTCCTTGCCATGACATGCCTTGCCTTTCCATGTCATGCCTTTCCTTGCCTTGCCATGCCATGCCTTGCTTTTCCTTTCATTTCCATGTCATTCCTTGCCTTGTCATGCCATGCCTTTCATTTCCATGCCATGCCATGCCATGCCTTGTCTTTTGATGCCTTCACTTGCCTTTCCATTCCATGTCTTTCCATGCCATGTGTTGTATTTCCTTGCCATGCCATGTGTTTCATTTCATTGCCATGCCTTGCCTTGGATAACCATAATTCATATAAGAGACACTTTCATTATAATATTCATAAATCTAATTCTTTGTAAAAATATAGTTATTTTCATTTTTAGAGAGAATTTATTATCAAGTTAATTTAATAAAAAAACCATAGAATTTATGTATCATACCTTTTTTTTTCCTAAAAAAAATAATGCTTGTACTAAATGAACAAGTTTAATACATAAAAATTACAATCAAAGGATTAATTAAGCATGTAATTCTACAACTTGTTATACCATCTATCTTGGATATAAATACTTGCATGAGAATTTCAATCTCATAACATAAGCTCTTTTTATTCATATTTCTAAGGTATCTTCATAGTTGTGAAACATGGATTATCATTATTAATAGGATTTACCTACACCTACACCTAGATCTTGCCTTTCCTTGCCATGCCTATCTTTTCTTATCCTTGTCATGTCTTTCCTTAGCTTTCCTTTCCTTCCCTTTCCTTTCCTTTCCATACCTAGACCTCGACTTCTACCAAGACATTTCCTTGTTGTTCCTTGGATTCTCATGCATTATATTTCCATGGTCTAAATCATGGTCTAGGTCATCATTTATGTCATAATATAGGTCTATGTCATGGTCATCTAGGTCTGTTGTTAGCATGTCCCTGAATGGATCGAGGAGGCGAGTTACAACTCGCGATAAAACTCAAACTGGGAATCATATGGATGAACCATCGACTGCATTGGATCTGGGGTGTTGGGATAAATATAATGCAGCCCCTCAATCGTTATTATGTTGACCGGAAAACCATTTGTTGGAGGATATTTGACACTATAATATTTCTCAATGAGGTATAGTGAAATTTCTAAACAAGAGGCCAATTTTCAAGAACATTGTCCTGGGAAATTGTGGGTAGCATGGTCGCGTGGGCCTTGGCCAAAAATACCTGTGGGATATTATGAAACTCTATTATGATGCTCGGTTTGGATTTTATGCCCATGGACCAAATTGTCGACATGTCCCTGAATGGCTTGAGGAGGCGAGTTGCAACTTGCGATCAAACTCAAACGGAGACTCGTATGGACAAATTGTCGGTTGCATTGGATCCAAGGAATCGATTTTCCACTAGTGGGGTCCCTCCACTATCATTACATTGACCAGAAAACCATTTGTTGGAGGATCTCCATCACTACAGTTTTTCTCAATGAGGCACAGTGCAATTTATGAAGAAGAGGTTGATTTTCAATAACACTATGCCAGGAAATTATGGGTAGTGTGGTCACATGGGCCTTGGAAAAAACGATGTGTGGGAGCTTATGAAACTCCACTATGCTACTCAGTTTTAATTTTATGCCCCCATAACAAAGTGTTGACATTTCCGTGAATGGCTTGAGGAGGCAAGTTGCAGCTCGCAATAAAATTAAAATTGGGACTCATATGGATGAACCATTGATGGCATTGGATTAGAGGAATCGAGTTTTAGCTAGTGTGTCCCCTCCACTATCATTTTGTTTCCCAGAAAACCACTTGTTGGAGGATCTCCACCACTAGGGTTCTTCTCAATGAGGCATAGTGCAATTTTTGAACAAGAGATTTATTTTCAAGAACATTGTGTTGGGAAATTATGGGTAGGGTGGTCACATGGGCCTTGGAAAAATATACATGTGGGAGGTTACAAAACTTTGTTATGCTTCTTGGATTATATTTAATTCCCCTGGACAAAATTGTCAACATGTCCCTAAATGGATTGAGGAGGCGAGTTGCAACTCGCGATAAAAATCAAACTGAGGCTCATATGGATGAAATGTTGGTTGCATTGGATCTAGGGCACCAGGTTTTATCTAGTGGGGCCTCTCCTCTATGATTTAATTTCCAAGACAACTGCTTGTTAAAGGATCTTTGGAACTAGGGTTTTTGCTCAATGAGGCATAGTGTAATTTTTGAACAAGAGGTCTATTTCCAAGAACACTGTGTTGGGAAATTGTTGGTAGAGTCATCACGTGAGCCTTGGAAAATAGATTTGTGGCAACTTACAGAACTTCATTATGGTAATCGGTTTGGATTTTATTCCCTCGAAACAAATTTCCAACATGTCCCTGAATGGCTTGAGGAGGAAAATTGCAACTCACGATAAAAGTCAAACCAATAATCAAATGGATAAAATGTCGGTTTCATTAGATATAGGGAACTGCATTTTTTCTAGTGCAGCCCCACTGTTTCCATTCAGTTTCCCGAACAACCATTTTTTGGAGGATCTCTAACACTAGTTTTTTTATCAGTGCTTATTACATATGTTTGACAATTTAACACCTTGTTAGGCTAGACATGGCAAGGCATGGAAAGGAAAGATATGTAAATGAATGGCATGGCATGGAAAGGAAATGCATGAAAATACATGGCATGGCATGGAAAGGAAAGGAGTGGCATGGCATGGAAACACAAGGCATGGAATGGCAAGGTCAAGCATGGAAAGGCAAGGCATGGAATGGCATGGAAAGACATGACATGTAAAGGCATGGCATGGCATGTCATGGAAATGCATGGCATGACATGGCATGGCATGGAAAGACAAGGCATGGCATGGGAAGGAAATTTAATGTAAGGCATGGCATGGCATGGAAAGGCAAGGCATGGAATGACAAAGAAAGGAAAGGCATGGCATGGAAAGGAAAGGAAATGCATGGCATGGCATGGAAAGGAAAGGAAATGCATGTCATGGCATGGAAAGGTAAGGCATCGAATGGAAAGGAAAGGCATGGCATGGAATGGCAAGCCATGCCATGGAATGACAAGGAAACACAATACAATGCATGGAATGGCATGGAAAGGTAAGGAAATGCATGTCATGGCATGGTAAGGAAATGCAATGCATGACATGGAAAGGAAATGAAAGGGATGTCATGGAATGGTATGAAAAGGCATGGCATGGCATGAAAAGTGAAGGCAATGAAAGGCATAGCATGGCAAGGAAAGGCATGGCATGAGAAGTGAAGGTAATGCAAGGAATGGAAAGGTAAGGCATGGCATGGAAAGGTAGGAAATGGCATGGAAAGCCATGACAAGGTAACAAATAGCATGGAAAGGCATGGCATCACATGACATGGAAAGTGAAGGAAAGGAAAGGCATGGCATGGAAAGTGAAGGAAATGCAAGGCATGGCATTGAATGAAATGGAAAGAGATATAAGGAAAGGCATGACATGGAAAGGTAGGGCATACAATGGAAAGTGAAGGAAATGTAATTCATGGCATGGAAAGCGAAAGCAATGTAAGGCAGGGAATGGCATGGCATGGAAAGTGAAAGCAATGCAAGGCATGGCATGGCATGGAAAGGAAAGACATGGCATGGAAAGGAATGGCATATCAAGTGAAGGAAAGGAAAGGAATGCCATGGAAAGGGAAGGAAAGGTAAGCCATGGCATGGAAAGAAAAGACATGGAATGACAAGGAATGGCATGACATGGAAAGTGAAGTGAAGGAAAGTAATTGCATGGAAAGGAAAGGAATGTAATCACATAGAATGGAAATGAAATGCATGGAATGGTAAGAAAAGGAAAGGAATCACATGGAAAGTGAAGGAAATGCAAGGAATGACATGGCATGGAGTGGCATGGAAAGGCATGGCATGGCATGACATAGAAAGTGAAGGAAAGGAAAGGCATCGCATGGAACAACAAGGAATGACATGGAAAGTGAAGGAAATGCAAGGCAATGCATGACATGAAATGAAATGGAAAGTGAAGCCAAAGCAAGGCATGGCATGGAAAGGGAAAGCATGGTATGTCATGTCATGGAAAGGCATGGAATGACATGTAAAGTGAGGAAAAGGAAAGAAATGGCATGGAAAGGAAAGGTGTGGCATGGAATTGCATGACATGGAAAGTGAGGAAAAGGAAACACATGGAATGGAAAGGAAAGGTGTGACATGGAATGGCATGACATGGCAAGGCAAGGAAAGGCATGGCATGGAAAGGAAAGGAAATGCAAGGCATGTAAATACATGGCATGACAAGGAAAGGAAATACATGGAAATGCAAAAATACCATAACAACCATAAAAGGAAGCCAAGCTTTCAATAATTCATAAAAATGAAATAATTGTTCAATTATTCCTTTTGCTTACCTATGGTCATTCAAGTAGACCATCAGAACCAATTCTAATATTGGTGTTATCCATTAACTTCTTGTGCTCATATTAAGGAAATACGTATCGTACCTTTGATGAGTTCTTACTTGGAATCATTTGTAGTTTGAGGTTTGTAACAACAACGAAGTTTGTAAAGTGGTATATGACTTCACCTAGTCTATAATATTGAAATACATAACAACCTTTCTTCTATTTTATTTCATCACGTGTCATATATTCTCCTTTAATAAGTACCGAGTCGATCACAAATTCTATTGGACACACCTACCACACTTAGAGGGGGAGTGAATGAGTGTGGGGCTCTTTTTCCTAAAACTTCCCTCTTACACAAAACTCATTAGTTAGCATTCAAAATTTTACTCATTACTCATTGTTGTCCTTTATAAATAGTTAGATGTGAACATATATCAAAAAGATATCATCAACAAGTCATCACCACAAGGAACACAAAGAACACAAGATGTATGTACAATTTTCTTTTTATTACGGACTACAATCCTTGAGGTTTTTCAGCAACAACTGAATAGATTACAACTCTAAAGGAGAATCATCTCTATATGAAATACTCATCTTACATTGTCAACGCCAACTAATATGAGGCAACAATCCTCAATAGATATCAATCTGTACCATAAACAAGTGCATCAACCATGCACCAACCTATGTCATACAACCTGTAATCAACTTGTACCATAAACAAGTGCATCCAACCATGTACCAAGTATATAAAAATCATGTGTCAACTACTCATCAAAAATGACTCATCAATATGTACCAACATCATCAACTATACACCTCATGTATGTGCCAACTCATCAACTACTTGTCTCAACCATGACTAGTTTTGGATTAGTCAACAACACTAACTTGAAATAATCATAACGTTGTACCTGTAATGAATAAATATCTGAAACTGATACAAAATGCTATTCATTTTTTTTTTATGTAATTCATCTAGGTGTCACTACTTGGAACCTCTTAGAAAAGGAGTTATAGCAAAAATGACATACCTTCCTGAATTCTGGCTTATTCTAGAGAGGAACCTTATAGAGTGTGCCCTGCATGGAATATTTGTTAAATTGATATGAAAATGTTACACAACATACTAAATACTGTAATCTAATCAACACAATTGATCTCATTGAATTTGGAGCTATTATGAATAAGTTATGACATTTTTACCTGAAACACCTATTTTAGACTAGTTTTAGGACTAGCCCCAAACCCTATTTTCCACGGAGTGTATCTCCAAATATACAAAGATACAAAATATTAATTGTTTACCAAATATACTTGGATATGTTTAATCAATGGCATATCAATCTCATGGTCTGAATCATTATAGAATAAAAGTTACTGCAAAAATGGTGAGATGACCTGTAAATAACATACCTTAGAAAGCATCATGAAAAGAATTTCGGACCTCTTTTCTTCACCTTCCCTATGAAATTCAACTTAGATATCCTTTGGTTACCTCGATCACCTATAGATCGTCAATATTCTCAAGTGTTCCACACCAAAAATGCTCAAGAAGCCCTCACAAGAAGCTCTCCATTGATCTGCAAAAATGATGATCTACAAGAGACCATTGCTATCTTATTTATACTTTCATTGTCTAGATCACTTAACCCATTTTTATGTCACTTAACCTATCTTCTTTAATTTAGGGTTAACCACTTTCCATAAATAGAAAGTTCTCCAATACTTTATCATTTAAATATTCCTTCTTGATTTTTTCACCTTACTTTGTCATTTCTTGATTTTGTCACTTCTCTTTATTATTTAAATAATCCACCTTGACTTTGTCACTTTACTTTATCATTTAAATAATATTAACCCATTTCTATGTCACTTTGACTTCTTTGACCTTGGGGGCTTCAAGCCTTCATGTGGGGGTCCTTCATCTTCATAAGGCTATAACTCTCAATCCATGAGGAGTTATGTCACATTCCACATACCACCGGAAATGAAATGACAAGCACTATCCATATATGATATTTTCACCAACAATTTACTTGATACTGATCTCATTATTCCACATACAAGCATGGGTCCTCCAACCATTCTTCTAGGATAACTCAATTTGCAAAGCATCTTCCCGTGAGGGCTTTCACCATAAGGGGACCACTTTGGAGTTCATCCATTTCTACACCTTATCAATCATGATACAACAATAATGAGTCGTCTATACATTTTTTCAACAATACATCATATACCAATGAAACCACATCGATCCATCTTCATCATGTATCAATGACAAATCATTGATCCATCTTCATCATATCAATGACAACTCATTGATCCATCTTCATCTATATATTCTCATCAAGGACAATACATATTACATTACATCAATCATCAATCAATCAATCCTTTGGCATCAATCAATCACTTGGCATCAATCAATGACATCAATCAATCAAACCATTGGCATCAATGACAACATGATCCAACAATATCCCCCTTTGGCATTAATGGCAATACCAATATTGATGTCAACACCAATTACCAATTATTGATGTCAACATGTAGATAAGGCATGCTCTACATCAATAATCAATGTGACTATCTCTCCCAAATGTAACTATCTCTCCCAATCAATAATCATCAATCACATCAATGCGACTATCTCTCCCCCTTTGACATCAATGGAAAAGGGCCATTTTCTTTCATCATGTGTCAGATATTCTCCTTTAATAAGTATCAAACCGATCACAAATTCAATGCCTTCAGAGTTTGTTATTGATCGCATGAGGGTCTACTTTCCCTCTAAGAAATGTTCCATCCAATAATCAGTGCCACATTCACTACCTCTTGGGGAAACCACTGTGTATATGTACCATGCAAAAAATGGAGTGCCAACATGTGATTCCACTAAATGACCAAAGAATTAAACATTAATTCTAGTTATTCAAAATTTAATAGAAGGTTTCGAGGAACCTGGTAGTACGAGATCTAAGACATGATCATAATCTGCTAAAATACTTGATTGGTCCTCCTCCAACCAGGATAATTCTATAGTTATACATTGACCAATGGGGAGTGATAAACGATCCCATCTATCAACCTAGTCTATCGATTTACAATCATCCCATTCATTACTACTACATGGACCACAAGAGCAAGAGAGTTTTTTCGTCCATATTTCAACTATTGCATTGTCCAATGTTATAACTGAATGGAATCCACGACTTCCATGGATTGTTTTTCATTCATACAAATGTTATTGATATATGCAGACCACCTCTCAAAAATATTTATGTACATATCCTTTCCTATGTGATTGGTCTTCATAGGTTCCTTTAATTTTGAGATTATAAGTTATAAAATTCTTTTGGATCTTCTCTATCTTTCTCCAAAATTATCTAGAGATACTACATCCCCAAACTTCACATCCATATAAGATAATTGGAGTGTCAATAGTCTCAAAGAGGATTTTTTTCTTAATAAAATATACAAAGCTCTGATAATTACGTCGACATCCATCCCCGTATTGGAATCGATGGGCTATTATGTCGATAGACATTCCCCTATTGACATTGATCGATTAATCAACCTTTTAATTATAAATTCTAATCTTGTGGTAAACAATTGAAGATGTTGATATATTCTTCATTTTACACTCTAATTAATGGATGATATTTTGATAAATTAACTTCCTAGATTTTATAAAGGCATACATTTGTGTGTTTACCTTTTCACTTTTACTTAATATGATTAAACAATTACTTAATATCCACCACATTGTTATGTTAGGTGATTAGAAAGGATTCCATTTGATTGATTATGCTAGTTGGCTTCCATTTCGTTGGAATGGCAAGTGTCGAGGGTTTGGAGTGAAAGCTTTTAGGTTGTGGTATGTCATGTCAAGTCATGTAATTGTGGGTTCACTTTGTGTACTCATCCACACACCATATGGTTCAATGCATTGTGAATGTAGATAATCCTTTGAGCATGACCATCTTGGAATAATATATTATATGCTTGTATTGAAATACCATTTACAAGATCAATTACAATTGGGGGACTTAGTCTCTACGAAACACGACTTGAAGCATGTGAACAATTTAAGTCTTGTTGTGAAAAGAAACTTGAATCCTGTCAACAATTCAAGTTAAGAACATGAAGCCATGACAAATCCATTCCTGCTGCCCACCTTCACCTGCATTTCCATAACTGTTTTATAAAGGTAAGCTTACAGGTCTCTATAAATGAATGTATAAATTTAATGGCTTAGCTTATGCATGAAATTGATATAAACTATGAATTAAGTACTCTGATTTGATTTGAGGATATTAATTTTGTATGAAGATTTGAGGCTATTAATTTTGTAGGGTTTGAATTTACGAAAATACCTTGTTGTGGAACTGGGGACAATGTAAATTAGGTCTGGGAGAGGAAGAAAATTTTGATGGCTTAATTTATAAAAAAAAATTCTTGGTATCTAAATTTAATGGCTTAGATCATGCATGGAATTGATATAATATGAATTAAGTACTATGATTTGATTTGAGGCTATTAATTTTGTATTAATTTTGTTGAGATGAAAATTGGTTAGGGAACAATGGCAATTAGGGCAAGGCGAGGGAGACCTGCGAATCAATTAGGGAACAATGGCAATTAGGTTAAGGCAAGGGATACAAGTTTGATGGCTTGATGTTGAGTTTGTTACAAGGTTTATAGGGGAATATGATCAATTACATGCTTTTGCAAATGGAACTTGATCCATTAGGAATTAAAGTTGTTGGGATTGAAATACTGCATCATTTAATATATATAATAATAACCAATATTATTAATGAAAGGAGACGAAATCACTGCAGTCATTCAACAAATATAATAATAACCAAAAATGAAAGAAGATTACAAGGTGATAAACAATGGAAATTAGGGAGAGGCAAGGGAGAAAAGTTTGATGGTTTGATGTTGAGCACGTGTTACAAGGTTGATAGGGGGATATGATCAATTACATGCTTTTGCAACTCGAACTTGATCCAATAAGCATTCAGGTTGTTGTGATTGCAATACTACATCATTTAATAATTATAATAATAATCAATAATCATTTAATATATATAATAATAACCAATAATAATAATGAAAGGACACTACAACACTCCACCCATTCAACAAATATAATAATAAGCAAAACAGCAAATATAATAATAACCAAAAATGAAAGAATCTTACAAGGCGATAAAGAGAACTTATGAAAAAATATATATCAACTATCAAAATGAAATGCAAATGTGTAAGGCCAATGTATCATTATCTTTTCGGAATTTGGAAAATAGTCATGTTAAGACACCAACTTGTGCAATCATGTTAAATAAATGTAGACAACTATGAGTTGTTTCGTCCATAAACCTCTCCTTTGGTAATTTGTTCCTCTAAAATAAATATTTTTTTTAACTTAGATATTATATGAAGTTTTCTGAGTAAATATTCAAAATAAAAGTAGAATACCATCATGTGTTGCTATTCATGTTCTCCATCCTACTTTTCTTTAGATCATGCGAACCTTCAGTGTTGATTTTTTCATCGTTTTCCACAATCGATATACCCAAATAAATCAAATTTTATGATCCATTGCATTTGCATTTTAAAAGCAAGTATAGAAATTTAAAGGAAAATATTTAAACTTCCAACAAATAAAGGTTAACTGTTATAAACACTACTAAATCACATGCATTGTTGAAAGGAAAGGGCCACGATATATTCATTTTACATTTGTGTAAATCTTATTTGTAGTTTTCAAATAAAATGTTCGATTTTGTAAAAGTCGCCCAATTTTATCCAAAGCCATGTAACATATAAAAATGTGAAAACATAAAGCTAAAAATCAATAAGTAATGAAATTCAAGCATACATGGAAACCTAGAATGTTGTAAAGTATGAAGATATTGTTGGGCAACGGAAGCATAAACCAATAATAAACCAAGAACAATAATCAAATAATTTAACATAGTGATTTACGTAGAAACCCAATACTGGAAAAAACCATGGGGTTATGATAATTGATATTCTTATTGTTCAAGGGAAAATTATAATAGCCAACACAAGCATACACACATCTTCTCCTCACATACACAATGTACTCCACTATATTTTGTCTTTACACCTCTACAGGTATGCTAGTTATATATGATCAATTATATGGTTAAAAAAACTCGTTACAACCTAGTTACAATTCCTGTTCACTGAAGAGTGCATGCATGCACATTCTAAATTTAGATAATGTGCATGTTATAGCATGGAAAATTATTTGGCAGTTTTTCAACAATCTCCACCTTGACAACAATTTACGTGATATATCATACCCAAATTTATTCATGACATTTCCTGCAAGCCAAGAGAAGACAAAATCCATCACAACTCCACAAATTCTCTAAAAGTACTGTTACGTGAACAAGCCTACACGATTCGCTCCAGTATGGACCATTCTTCCTCTGTCAATAACTTATCTTATAAACTGATGCACTTTTCCCATTTCGATACGCTGGACTTTCAGTCAAATGCACAACACTTTGACCACCACAAAACAACTCATTATGTTCTTGTCCAAAATTATCCAATAGATCCTTGCATTCTTTGAAGACATAACTTGAGGTAGGTCTCCTCTTGTCCAAATCTCCTAAATCATAACCACAGACTCAATCAGTGCAACCACTATAGGTGATACTTATGCTATTGTGCTCCCAAGATAATGAAGCACCCATTTCCTTGTTTTTTACCTTGATTTGTCATGTGTCTACTAACAACACCAACTGAACGTGAAACACTGACCATTTCCCATTGCAATCATCAAAATTTCTACTAGCATACGATACTCGAGACATATAACCCTTTTATTCTTCATTAGTTAAGACATAAACTTAAAGAAAACTTACATTGGAAATCCAAACAAATTTTACTGGTTTCAGATTATTCATATGTAATTTCCTAAGTATCTTCACCACATACTTATGTTGTGATAACCAAGCTTACCATCCTTCTTGTCAATGTGTATTTCCATGCCCAAGATTTATATTTCTACTCTTAGATCCTTCATAACAAACATCCTAACCAACTGAGCCAACATGTTGATCTCAAACATGCTTGTGCTTGCTACAAGCATAAAATTTAATGCCAAGATAATAAATATACCATAAACACAATAGTCATACTCACTTCTTGTAAAAATTGGGTCACCATGAAGGAATGAAACATCTTGTACCATTTTCCTAGCATGCTTCAAGCCATACAATGATTATTGATTTTGCAAACAAAACTATTGTTTCAATTTTGAACTAACCTTTTTGGTTGTTCCATATACAACCCCTTTTCAAAAAAACTCCATGTAAAATAGTTTTAACATCTAGTAGTACTAACTCAAGATCAAGTAACACAACTAATGCTAACACAACATGAATAAAAACAAGCTCTTAATAACTCATGATAAACTTTCATGGAAATCAATACCTTCAAAATACCCTTTTGATACTAGTCATACTTTGAACCTTTCATATTTTACTATGTTTGATTTTGTAAAAGGAGATTCATCAAACATTGCATATATATCCATGATGATTGTGTGGGAAGTAGGATCCCACATTCTGCATCACTTTGCATCATCACCATATCAGAGGTCTACTTGTTTAATATGTGTCTTACATATAATGTTGATAAGCATCATAACCAAATAATTCAGTAATCATCAGATCACCTGTTCATACCGCTTCTGAAATCTTCTAGTCTTTTGCAACCAATGGTGATCGATTTATGAGATAGCACAACCACTTTTATTCACAAGTATTGCTACAAATTGGCATTACTGAACATGCCTATTCGATCTAGTTTCCTTGCATTACTTTCCAAGTTCCATGGATATGAACCTACCTTCATCATATATTCTCAAACACTTGATTAACCTGCCAACATATTAGTCTTTCTACAGACCCACCTTTATAACCTTGACACACTGCTCCACCTCGATCTTTGCATTAGAACAATTTTGACCAAATCCAGCCAAACCAACCCAAGTGTACCTTTTCCTCTCACCTCCAGGGACTTTAAACCAAAGTCTCAGTGTTGCACCTTAACACGAACATTCCCTTGACCAAATTTGGCCAAGTCATCCATGTAAGCCTTCACCACTTACCTCCAAGCCCATTTACAATGGAGTTCACCAAGCTTTTTATAGCCTTCCCTACATCCAATCCATGGACACAATACCACGGGATACCCAAAAAAAATGAACCCGAAAAACCAGATGCTTTGACCTAAAAAATAGATTTAACTCATTAACTCTTTCACAGAGTCAAGGTTATCCGAACACACATGCCCCCCTCCCCACATATTCAATCTACCTAAATCTATTTCTAGAATTTTCATAGGTGACCTCATAAACCAAAGGTATGCATGCCTATCCAGATCTTACAAACGTATACTCATTTACATGCAATCAATAATTTTTATAACTTCTAGGTAAATACAATTTTTTTTTTTATTTCACGGTGACTCAACCATCGCAGTCGTGCAACTTCTATGTGAAAACATGTGGTGAGACGCAACAGATAGATAAAAATTCATCAACCATACATGTAGCTGAATTCGCTTCTTTTGTGGAGTCCTCTTTGGATGCTTGTTGTCTTTTCCAACAATCATTCTTGAGATGTTGAGATTTTCCATAGAACAAACATTTTTCTTTGCCCTTACTGTCTTTTTACTTAGATTTGGTAGTACCTTTCTGATCTTTCTCTCCTTTTGTAAATCGACCTATGACCACCATTGCTTATATTGTTGAGGTTTCTTTACTGGATCTTCTCTCATTTCCTCAGACAATAGAGCTCCAACAATAGTGTCATAATCAATGGCATCTGTTGAGATGAATGACATAGATGTGACGAGCTGATCCCAAGACTCAAGAAATGAACACGGTGGCATAACTTCCTTGTTCTCATCTCTGTAATTTACTTACATACTAGATAATTGACAAATACAAGTATTTAAAACATTTAAGTGATCAAAAAAAATTGTACCTTCTTCCATCCGTAAGATGTACAATTGCCTCTTCAAGAAGATTTTGTTCGTCAAGGAATTTGTCATATAAATAATTTCCATCTTGTTCCATAAGGCTAACACCAACCATGTCAAAAAAAAACTTCATCTACCAAACACATAGGAATGGTACTAAGATCTCTTGAATCAAAATCATCCAAGTCCTTGTCTGACATACTTGTTGGTCTCTTTGACTTTCCCACCAAAGCCTTTTGCAATCCTTGTTGCACAAACAGATCCGCATCTTAATCTTCCACAACTGAAATTTATTCTTACCTTTGAATTTCTCTACCTCAAACTTTAAACTGTGCACTTTTTCCATTAACACAAACACCAACACACAAAATGTTTCACAGCTTATAAAACCAAACACTTTATTAAAATATGTAAAAAAACCAATTTTAAAATTCAAAGTTGAACTCAAAAAAGATATATATATATATATATATATATATATCTTAAAACCCCAATTAACCTTTAAAACATCCACCTCTATAAGGTTTCCTCAACATATAATTTAATTCCTTCATAATTTTATTTTTTTCATAATAAAGCAAAAATACCCACTCATACCTCTCTAGCTCTGTGCACATCAAGAGTCCACTTTTAATTACAAAAGTGATCCTTTATATAATATACCTCCACCTTCATAGCTCATGTGTTTAACATACGAGAACAAACTTCCTTCAATATAAATCGTATTCAACAGAATAAACTTTCCACCATTATTGCGCCTCTTTGTTAATCGTTCTTTTTGCACCAAGGTCAACGCTCCTACGCTCCTCCCTTCAACAGACTTGCCTTTTCCTTACGGTCTGCCTCACTTTGATCCAGCTACCGGTCCTTTATATGGCAGCTACCCTAGCGACTTCAATTCTGCTTGTTTGGCAGTGGAATCATAAATAAGCAATAAATTAATAACAATGATTACAATAATTACACAATTTAATAATTACACAACTTAATAAAGTGATTTATGTAGAAATCCAATACTGGAAAAAAAAAATATGAAACAATAATAATTTGTATGTTTATTATTCAAAAAAAATCATAATAACCAACACAAACATAAAACCTCCTTTCCTCATATACATAATGTATATGAATGTATTGAGTCTTTACACCTCTACACATCACGTATACTAATTAAAAAAGATCAGTTATAAAAACTAAAAGTACATACATACACATTCTAAAATTAATTAATGTTCATGCTACCACATGATAAAGTAATTGACATTTTTCAACAAATTCAATGGTGTAGATTCATGTGAGACTGAATCAAGCAAATATAAAGAAAAATGAAAAAGAATAGGTTGGACACCATACCCGAACACTATAATTGCTACACCATAACCAGCAACTTATGATACCTGAAAGTCTACACTATGCCAACAGCTCAATAGAGGCCATAAATTCCATCATTAACTACAGTCCTATTAAACAATTAAACTAGATCGATCCATTTAATGCACTCACAAAAATATATTCTTTAAAGAATGAATCTCAATCATTGATTCATGATGTGTAATTAAAAAAAATTATCATGTGAGACCCCTCTACAACCTTATTTCAATGGCATAATTATGTTTTTTACTTATTTTAACACATTTTTAATGAAGTATATTTATGGTTAAGAATAACCATTACATATGATTACTTACATTGAGTTTGTATAAATTACACATTTTTGTTTAACTTGACAAGTTTTTAATGAATTGTATTTTTTAATCATTTTTGGGATCCATTAATTATCATCCTGCAAATCATCTTAGCATATCTTTATGCCCCTTATTTTATGGAGACATATTTTCATGTTTTTCACTTTTTAAAAATGCAGTTTGTGGTGTAATACATTGTTACACATGTATAATATGTAATTAATTACTACATGTGCCATAAACAATATGTAATTAACTACTACATGTGCCATAAATAATTAATTAATTACTACATGTGCCAACAACTTATGATACCTGAAAGTCTACACTATGCCAAAAGCTCAATAGAGGCCGTAAATTCCATCATTAACTACAGTGCTATTAAACAATTAAACTAGATCCATCCATTTAATGCACTCACAAAAATATATTCTTTAAAGAATGAATCTCAATCATTTTTTATTTTTTTTGTAAGTAAGAGATTTTATATATAAAACGCCTTCAAAATCCAGACCAGAGTTACAAAAGCTTGAAAACAACCGTGCTATAGTTACCGAACTGCTCAGGAAAGGGAAAACCAGTTCAACCAGTCGGCTAAGTCTAGCAATTTACAGTCTGACAGTCTTAGATAAACATAGCTAATTTGACTAGGCTACGACTAAGAAAAAAAACTAGAAAAAGATCAGATCCCTAGAGGGGTCAGACACTTGGCAAATAACCTAGCCAGGTGGCTTGGTAGGCCGCGTCCCAAGGTTCCTCTTCGATGGACGTCCCTTTCCCTTCCATTTGCATGTCAGCAGCCAAGTTGCCCCCTTCTAGGTTGGCAGCTAGGAGGGTGACTCCAGGTGGATTGTGCGTGTGGATGTCCGTAGTTGTTGCAGCCTTCGTGTCCCCGTGCGTGGCCTGCACCAAGTCGCCACCTTCTGGCTATTGCACCTGTTAACTCCTGTCGACGACCTCTGCATGGGGCATCTCTGTTGTTGCCGCGGCTTCTGGAGTGGAGTGGAAAGCTTCCTGGAAGGTGGAAAGGATTTGAAGGAGAGTCGAAGTTTTCCCATCCAAAAGCTGCAATCGGAAATGGAGGTCCTCCAATCCTTGCTGGAGCTCAAAAATCAGCCCATAGAGGATGGTCAGACTATCTTGCAGTTGGGAGTCAAGGATGAAGTCGGTGGACGACTGCATCATGTGCTGGGCATTCCAAGGAAAGTGTGGCGCCTCCAAGGGTGGGCGGGAGGAGCAGGCTATCGGAGCAAAAGAAGGCCCGCTGGCTAGGGAATTCGGAGGAACTGTGGGAAATCATGAGAGAGATCCCAGCGAGCTATCAGTGATGACCAGACATTCGAACCGGGAGGTAGGCGGGGTGGAGGAGGCGAGAGGTTCCAGCTCGGGCTGCAAAGGCTACGAGGAGTGCGTTGAGGGCGAGCCAGAGGGAGAAATAGAAACACGGGGTTGAGTAGGATGCCATGGAGATCCTCTCCTTGGCCTCCCTCTTTGCCGCGACATTCTGAGCTCACGGGGAAGGCAAAACTGAAGAGAATGTCCCGGATGGACGTGGAGAGCCTGGAGAAAGCTGAGAGCGGTGAGCACCATGAAGGAAGGAAACCAGAATGAACCAGGTCTGGGCTGAGGGATAAAAGGGTTGGGTCGCATGCGGGGGTTAAAGTCGCCTACAGACAGGGAAGCCATGGTGGAGACATCAATGGGAGTCGGGCGCACCAACGTTAATGGTGCAGCGGACGATGTAAGAGCAAATAAATGCATGGTTTAGGTGGCAGGTCTTGGCACGAGCCCGACACATGGTCCCCTGCCGCGCTGGCCTGGCCTCTCCTCCTCCTCTCGCCATGTGGCCCGCACTAACACCCCATCGAGGGAATGAATCTCAATCATTAATTCATGATGTGTAATTAAAAAAAATTATCATGTGAGACCCCTCTACAACCTTATTTCCAATGGCATAATTATGTTTTTTACATATTTTAACACATTTTTAATGAAGTATATTTATGGTTAAGAATAACCAATACATATGATTACTTACATTGAGTTTGTATAAATTACACATTTTTGTTTAACATGACAGGTTTTTAATGAATTGTATTTTTTAATCAATTTTGGGATCCATTAATTATCATCCTGCAAATCATCTTAGCATATCTTTATGCCCCTTATTTTATGGAGACATATTTTCATGCTTTTCACTTTTTAAAAATGCAGTTTGTGTTGTAATACATTACTACACATGTGTAATATGTAATTAATTACTACATATGTCATAAACAATTAATTAATTACTACATATGTCATAAACAATTAAGAATGGTGTTGGTTACCAAATGTTTTTTTTCATTAAAATTAGGTGATATAAATTTACATGTTTTTTTGTTGTTCAGAATTTATTTTTACAAAAATAAATGCAGAAATAGATTAGTATACTGAAAAACTTCCAAAACACTCAGACTTTACAGAAATAATCACCTAAATCTACTAATCTTTAATCTACGGCTATGTATTCTTTTTTAATACATAAACATGCATACAACGTTGTGAAAAAGTCTGAATTTTGTTGGATGAATAATCTTCAAGTCTGCATATTAACTGATTGAATGGATGGAACGCCTTTGCGTCTTATACGATATATTCAATGCTATCAACCAGTCGGTTTCCTGCAAATCCCCCAAACATCCGTAACCCTTCAAATGAATATACTACGTGATGATACTACATTTCTTATCCGTAACCCTATTTTTTCCATGTGTATCTCATGGACGTTAGTGTAATAATAAATTAATTCGTTTTTAATTAGCGCCCGAGAATAGTAGTGATTTTGTGGTGAGTTCAAGAAATTACAGGGTTTTGTTTTGTTAGTTGGCTCTTTGGTAAGACATGGAGTTCTAGATTAATTAATAATTTGCTTATATTTTAATATTTTATTAATTAAAATAGAGCAAGTTTATATTATAAAAAAGTGTTAAGGTTTTTGAAATTTTATATTGTAATTTAATTTTTTTTTAGGTTTTTGAGTTTTTTATTTTATAATAATAAAATTTTATTTTATTATTATAAATTATGTATCATTTTAATTTATTTTTTATTATAATTATGTATTAAGGATATTTTAATTTATTTTTTATTATAATTATGTATCATTTTTTTTGGATATTTTATAAATAATTATTTTGTTGGTGTACTTGAAAGTAAATTGTTTAAAATAGTAACTAACAACAACCATTTTATAAAAGTTGTTGATATATGTCAATAGATGTCGTTAGTTTTAAAAGGTGAAAAATGAGAAATAAACTTATATCAACCACATTTATAAAATGGTTGTTGCTAGTATTAGCATCTTTGGGTACAAGTTAAATATCAATCACTATTATATGGAGCTGAAAATTTGGTTCAATACTTCGAGCTTTCCTTTCATACAATGAATCAAAAATTTTGTTCATGCCTAATCACCAATGCCTCGAAAATTCTCTTCATGCTTCATGCGTAATCATAGTCACGCCAATGATAAATAGAGATCTAATCAGCACAAAGGGAAAGAGAACTATAGTGCATCACTAGACTAGTTGTTGTTTAAATTATCTTTCTGAATGCATAAATGGATTCAACGTGCTGAAAAATCCGTGGGGCACTCGGATTATACAAACTTAGCCACTCAAATCTTTAGATCCAACCATTCATCACTGAATTTCGAGCAAAATCAAACCAAAAAAGTGGCCAAAAAACTCCCAAAAAGTAGAACATTTAGACTACTCCAAAGCATCAATCAAGCTCTTGGTGGTTTCATGCGTGTGGGTGTATAACAACGAACAAAGGGCTAAACTTTGACAAATCATCAAACATTGGCATGTAGATCACCTCTGTGGCTTGACAAATATAATGCAGGCAGATTGGGCTCCAAGGATTGACAAATACAATGCATGCAGATTGGAAAACATCGATAAACAAAATCGATCAGGTGCTGCAAAGCATCAGTCAGGCTCCTAGTGATTTCATGTTTCATACGTGTTGGCATATAACAACGAACAAAGGGCCAAACTTGACACATCATCAAAACCGTGGCACGTGGGTCACCTCCGTGGCTAGTCAAATATAATATATGCAGATTAGCCTCCGAGGCTTCACAAATATAATGCATGCAGATTGCAAAGAATCGATAAAGAGTGATCACCGCGAACTCAAAATTTCATATAAGCTTGCACATGAATCACGAAATAACACCCAGTTTGGATGGGAATAAAGGGTCTCCTTTGAATTTGAACTTGTCATATTTTAGGAGGAAACATTTTCATAATTATCAAGTTCATTCAAACTATATATAAATTAGAAAGCATTGATTAAACTTCATTAATGTGAGAGGAACATAACACCGAATTCAAAATTTTACGTAATCCTTGATGAATCGTATTCTAGATATATAAGAAGAAAAGCAAAACACTGCCATGTGGGTCACCTCTGTAGCCTATGTTTTTGTCTAGGCCTTCTATAAACAAAATATAATGTATGCATATTGGAATGCATTGATCAAGCACTAGGTGGTTTCATGCTTGCGAGAGTTGCATAACATTGAACTCAATGATAGGTTTAAACGAGGTATAGATCGATTCATCTTATGGACTCGGAATGGGTAGAGTGATATTTGTAAATAATATATAATAAATGTGTTGGCCATGTTCATATTTATACATGTATCGGTGCAACATGGCATGTCAATAACCTAGTGTGAAAAGAACAATCAAGACCATAGATCATTAATTGTCCTTAGGTCCTGCTTCATGAAACTTAAGTCACGACACAAGATTTCAACAATACAAAGTGAAGAAAGGGAAGAAAGCCAACAAACAATTAAAAGGAATCAGAATCGAAACAAAATACTAAAGGAATAAAATACCAAAGAAAAAATAGAAAAATCAAATATTCAAGAGAAAAAATAAAAAAAACTATACTGAGGTAATAAAAGACAAACAAAAGTAAAATAAAAAGTTTTATTTGGTACTTATTTTTATTGAGAGTGATGCAACCCTAAATCAAAGTCCACATAGTGCTTTAGATGAGACCTATGTTGGTAGCCACATGTTCTCCAAAAAAAAATTAGAAACAAGGAAATGTAATATATATATATATATATATATATATATATATATATATATATATATTTTGCTATTTTATAAATTTAGATCATTTATTGTCTTTAAGTCTTAATTTGTGAAACCTAAGTGACGACACACGATTTGAACAACACAAAGTGAAGAAAGGGAAGAAAACCAACAAATAATTAAAAGGAATCACTATATCCAAAACAACATACTAAAGGAATAAAATACCAAAAGAAAAAGAAAAAAAATAAATATTAAAGAGAAAAAATGAAAACTACACTAAGGTAATAAAAAACAAATAAAATTAATCCAATTTTTTTTATTTGGTGCCTATTTTATTGAGAGTGATCCAACCCTAAATCAATGTCTAATAGTGCTTTAGATGAGACCTATGTTGGTAGACACGTGACCTCCAAAAAAATTTAGAAACAAGGAAATCTGATATATATATATACTCTTGCGTGCACTGAGCGAACTTATTCTTTGAGGACACTTGCGTACAAGTAATCTAGGTTATTATACTATTGGTTGTTTAGACTATGATTCTGAGATATTGTGGATTTGATGATATTTATTTTTTTGTATTTACATAGACAGATGTTATTGACTCAGTTCTCCTGAGTGTGCAGACCTCTCGACGATTAAGGATGTAGAGGCATCGATGAAAACCCTTGGACTCTAGATCAAGTCAGGGAGTGGACTGTTGGGTTTGAATGTTATTGATGTGACATATGCACATATGATTTGAGGTTATAATGATTGATTATTATTGATGACATGATTCGTTGATGGATGCAGGTTGATGATAGCTTGCTGAGCAGACTCACATTTGGAGTAGAGGGGTCACGCACGACAACCAGATACATTGAGGGAGAGGTGTGGCAGCAGCCCTGCCACAGCCTACTAACACCACGTCATGGCTCGAACTGTAGGTTAACGATTGCATAATTTGAGAAGACCCACGATGTCGTGAGAGTAGATTGTGACAATCGTTCACGATGATTCTAAGGGGTGCGCAATAAGGTAGGGGAATTATTCCTTAGAGGTCCTTAATCTCTCACAAGATCACCTGGTAGAGTATTGACTCCAGGGGTTTGACGTCTACCAAATTCAGTCAAAAGGCAAGTGGCACCCTTGGAGCACATAGTGCATTTTGAAGGGCACGTCGCGCAAGAAAAACGGAAAGAGAAGAGTGGCACCCTTGGAGCACGCAGTGTGTCTTGAAGGGCACGTCATGCAAGGAAAACAAAAAGAAGCGAGTGGCACCCTTGGAGCATGTAATGCGTCTTGAAGGGCATGTTGTGATTTTTACTAGCAAATGAATAAACCTAGTCGGCCTTAAAATGAATGATGTGATAAGTAAAGTTTAATGACTAATTTTTCCCTTAAGAACTGTCTCCATGCCTAGTGAATTAAAAACCTAGGTCTGAGTAGAACCTTAGAAAAAAACAACAACAACCAATTAGAGCTATAACCAGATTAAAGTGAAAATTTTAATTCCCTAAGGTTCTATGTATAAAATTTCAATTCACTAAAATTCTATTTATAAAATTTCAATTCATTAAAGGTTCGTTTATAACTAATAAGATAAATTCAAATT
Organism: Picea engelmannii; assembly: GCA_009831015.1. Classification (NCBI taxonomy): domain Eukaryota; kingdom Viridiplantae; phylum Streptophyta; class Pinopsida; order Pinales; family Pinaceae; genus Picea; species Picea engelmannii. The sequence goes on from ML777141.1 coordinate 380,128, forward strand.
TTAATTATTAAAGTAAAAAAAAAAAATATTGTAATGGAGGATTAAATTCATAAAAAGAGTAAATGGTTGTTTATCTAAACTACTGATTCTGAACTTAGTTATACAAAGGAGAAACTTAAAAGAAAAAAGAAACTTAAAGAAAAAGTGAAACTTAAAAAGGGGGAAACTTAAAGAAAAAATCAAACTTAAAAAAGGGGAAACTTAAAGAAAAAACTGAATGTCTAACTTAATAAGGAATATAGCCTTTGGAACATTATATTTATGAACTCAACTAGGAATTAAGTAAGACATAAGTCATTTAAGAATTATAAGGGAATATGGGACATTGAGGAGCATTTTTAGGAATGTTTTTGGTGGGTGAGATAAATATGTGTATTTAATTAATTAATAAAATTGATTTTCTGGTGCAACGAGGGGATCGGACGACATATGTACGGGGGAGGTTTTTTGAAATTTATTTAAATGAAAAAGGAATTTAATGAGAATTTGGGAAAAACTTGAAAACTCTATAAAAGAGATGGTGGAGGAGAAGTATGGACAGATCTGGTTTTGCATAAGGTTACGCTGCTGGAATTGTATCTTGACTAAACTTTTTGTTGTGGGAGTTGGGATACCCAGCTTGGGTAATGAGTGGTAGCTCGACCTTAAGAGGCGAGTTGGGTGCTAGCATTCTCTCATATTGTGTGTGTGGCCCCTTTGTGGCTTGACGGGTTCAGGGGGAAGAAGAGCACCCCTAGCGTTGAGTGGGAGGTACTGGTGAGGTCATATCGGTTGGCAAGCGGGAGCTGTACAAAGCGCGCACGAGACAATGACTTTGGAGATTTCGCATTTGGCTACAGTACGCATGTGTATATTTGTATTGAATGGTAGTTTAAATTTTGTTCCCACATCTTCAATAATGTACTTCTACTGTGTTAAAGTTTATGTTTAATCAGTGTAACACTATCCAGAGATTTCATTTTTATCTTTCAAAAAATTGTCTTGATGAGCCCAACATTTTATGATCAGAGAACTTAAAGTCATCCCAGCTTTATGCTCGTTGTATTTTGAATTGATTTCCCATGGAGAACATAAACAAATTTTGCAAGGGATTCTCTGTGTTTGTTTTTATTGATTTAATATGAAGAAAAATTGTGTTTTTATCTTCTGTCCCTTATCCTTTAAGTTATTAGCCTATTCTTGAGCAGTTGGCCAGTAGCCAAATCGATTGTCTTTCACTCCGGTGTTAAAGATTTAGATTCAAATACCCTGATTTCCTGTGCATGGATAATAAGCGAAGGATAAATTTTCACCCAACTCTCTATCCCTTACTTATCTCCACATTTTTCTCTCATGATTAATCTTTGATCTCTGTGTTTTTCTTTGATGCATAATCCCTACGTCCTTCCCACAATTTTATCTCTCTGTTTTCTTGAATGATAAATCTCTGCTCTTTAATGATTGAATGATAAATCTCTGCGCTTGAATGCTTATATATTTTTGTTTCTATTTGAATGATTGTCTCTTTGTTTTTGTTCGTTTGTGATCTGCATTTTGTTTTACTAACACTCAATGTCTTACCTCTCTCACTGGGCGATTTAATTCCCTTGTTTTTATGAGTTTAGCATGGAAACCCCACGTGATATCCTTGCTAGACAACGTTTTGAATGATAAATCCCAGCGTGCTGAGTGGTAAAATCTCTGCGTTTTTTATAATTCCCAGCATTTTGGAATGGTAAAATATCTGCGTTTTTTTTAATGATATGTTTGCATTTTTTTTAATGATATGTTTGCATTTTTTGATATGTCTGCGTTTTTTTCTAACGATATGTCTGCGGTTTTTTTAATGATATGTTTGCATTTTTTTAATGATAAGTTTGCAAATTTATATATGTCAGGGAATTTACATGGGGCTATGAATTTATATCTGTCTGCGAATTTATACATATGTCTGCGTTTTTTTTTTAATGATAAAACACAACCAATTTAAACATGCTCTAAACATAACAAATCTAGACAACGAATTTGCGTGACAGAGATGAAATTTTTATAGATATGTAAATTCTCTTTTTAAATGTGATTACACAGCGAATTTTCTTGGCAGAGATGCCATGACAAACGTGTTTTTTTTTGGGTGGCTAGTGACGGTTACTCCAATTTTTATTATTTGTGATCTCTAAGTTTTTGGACGAGTTTATATTCTAATCCACCTTTTTAATTTCATTAATATTTGTTGGCTTTTGAGAATTCCCCTTTCGGATAGTTGGCAGGTGTATTGAGTGTGTCCGACTTTTATTAACCTTGACTGAATGCAAGAAAAATGTTAGTTACGCAGAGATGAGTAATGGAGTTAGGGCATGGATCGAACGATATAAGTATTGGTGTTTGCAGAGCTGTTTAATTGTTTTAATTATGTATTTACCAGCATTGTTTTAAAAGATGGGCATCCACTTCATGCTTCCATTTAACTATGATGATCTTAGTTATACAACAATTTAAGCTTGAGTAACCATTTGATAGTTAAATAGTTTGCATATGACTTCAGTTCAGTTCTGATTGCTACATAACAGCTTAATTGTTGAAAATCGTATGACAATTATCCATTCTAATAGATTAATTGGTTAATGGCAATGGTAATAGATTTAGAGCTGCAATGGTATTAGATTAATTGCTTAATAGATTAACTGTTGTAAGATTAATTTCTTAATAGATTAATTGGTAATAGATTCACTCATTTCCACTTAGTCATAATGGTTTAACAACTAATGGTTTATGGTTTATTTGTATAATGGTTTAAATAGCTTGCGCAAGATTAATGGTTGAGGGTTTAATAGTTTTATTAGCTAAAACGATTAATAGTTTAACAATTAATTGGTTACTATGCACCTTGTGCCTTAAGTCAAATTGTAAATGGTGGTTGGTAATAGTTGTTTCACCACACATGTTTGCCTTGTAGGAAACAAGAAATCCTTCGGTTACTTGCGTAATTTAATTTTGAGCGATGTCACCTTGTGTCTTGTCGACTTTTTGCTTGGGTGTTTGGATATACTCTTCGTGTATTTATTGACAGATAATTCAGTCTCCTAGTGCGATGGATTTAGCTTGGGTTAAAGGTCTAGATATGTTATGTTGCAGCATGATTACTGTCATGCCTATCACCTTGTGACAGCATGATTCCTGATGAGGGGATCATTTCGCACCCTAATGAATAGATGTGAATGATAACCTGGACGGAGTCTTGTGCTTCCCGATGTGGGCATATTGTTCATTGTAATTGATGTCAATACTTGGTTTTGTAACGCCTTAATGCAATTGGTTTTGCGTGCCATAGAGGTTTCTAGTTACTCATCATCGAATCTGTTGTGTCGGGTTGTTGATGTTGTCCCTTAGCTTGTAAGCGTTGTCTTGGTTGTGTCGGGCAGGTAGCCGTTTATATCTGTCTATTTATTATTGCATGTTTCGTCGAGTTGAATGATGTCCTAGTATGTTGGGTCGTTGTCTGTTGCCTGAATGTGTAAGTTGTGTTTGTCATCAAGTTGTGTTAATTAATTGTTGTTGTTGATTGTCTTCCTGCTTAAAACAAAAAAAAAAAAAAAATTGCACTTGCTTTGCGTCACATGTAGTCATAACGACAATGGTCGTTACATATGGTATCAGAGCCGATTTGACCCATGACTTGGGATCACTATAGCGTCCGTTGATTTGATATTTGATTATAATGTTGTTAATTAAGTTGACTTGTATTCATGCACGTAATCATGGTTAAATGATGCTGCAGAGGCAGACGACGGGGTGTTAGGGGAAGAGGCGTGACTCATCCAGTAGCATCCACACCCGAGGGGTCTAACCCCCAGGAGACGAACAAGTTGTTGGTTAGGAACAAATAGTTGTGGGTGATGTGGTTGGGCCGATGAGATCTTTTCAACAGATGTCTGAGACACTGATCAACCATTTGGATAGAGATGAGGCCAAGGCGCCGACACCTGTGAGGGTTGACCACGCACTCTAGTCGGTACTGGTAGCATTCACCGCGAACTCGAGAAGGTCAAATTTCTCAAGTTCTTTTGTGCCCCAGACGACGCAGCCGCCGAGTCATAGTTGGAGAATATGGTGATGTGTTTTTCACTTCACGACTATACCTCCAACATGAAGGTCTGCATGGCGGTCTTTCAATTGAAGGGGAGCACTTTTCTATGGCGGTAGAAACTCGTGTTGCAATTGAACATGGTCGTAGAAGACGTTTCATAAAAACTGTTCAAGGAATGGTTCCAAGAGAAGTATCTATCAGAAGAATTCATTGAGCGTCAGCTCGACGAGTTCAACGCCTTGTGACAGGGCGACTTTACGGTGCCCGAGTACAAGGCCCATTTTATGAAGCTACTTCGGTATGCTCCGCACACTGCATGTGCGATAAGCAATTAAGAATAGTCTATTTTCTTTTTTAATACATAGACATGCTTGCAACGTTGTGGAAAAGTCTCAGAATTTTGTTGTATGAATTATCTTCAAGTCTGCATATTAGTTGATTGAATGGATTGAACGCCTTTGCGTCTTATACGATATATTCATTGCTATCAACCAGTCGGTTTCTTGGAAATCCCCACCGTAACCCTTCAAATGAATATACTACATTTCTTATCCGTAACCCTATTTTTTCCATATGTATCTCATGGACGTTACTGTAATAATAAATTAATTCGTTTTTAATTACAGTCCGAGTGTAGTAGTGATTTTGTAAGTGCAAGAAATTACAGGGTTTTGTTTTTAGTTGGCTTTTTGGTAAGACATGGAGTTCGAAATGATCTAGACTAATTAATAATTGCTTATATTTTAATATTCTATTAATTAAAATAGAGCAGTTTTATAAGGTTTTTGAAATTTATATAGTAATTATTTTTTTAGGATTTTGAGTTTTTTATTTTATAATAATAAAATTTTATTTTATTATTATAAATTATGATTCATTTTAATTTATTTTTTATTGTAATTATGTATGAAGGATATTTTAATTTATTTTTTATTATAATTATGTATTATTTTTGTTTTGGGATATTTTATAAATAATTATTTTGTTGGTTTACTCTAAGGTAAATTGTTTAAATTAGTAACTAGCAATGATCACTTTAGAAAAGTTGTTGATATATATTAATATATGTATGAAAAATAATGACCATGAATTTATATCAATCACATTTATAAAGTGTTTATTGTTAATCTTAGCATTTTTGAGTATAAGTTAAATATCAATCACTTTTATATGGCTAGCTTTTAAATTTTCAGTCAATCCAGAATTTTGATCAATTTTCTGAGTATTTAAGTTAGTTTAAAATGGAGCAAAATCCCTGGTGTAAGGTTGTGAAATGCATGGAACTTTAATCCATAAAAAACTCAGAGTACCCCTAAAAATCAAACAGGACCACTTTTTTGCCCTAGTTAATCTACTCCTAAACAAAATCGATAAGTGCGAACAAAGGGCCAAACTTGACACATCATCAAAACCCTGGCACGTGGATCACCTCCGTGGCTGGTCAAATATAATACATGATTAGCCTCCGAAGCTTCACAAATATAATGCATGCAGATTGCAAAGCATCGATCAAGAGTGATCACCTCCGTGGCTTGGCAAATATAATGCATGCAGATTGGAAAGTATCGATCAGACACTCGGTAGTTTCATGCATATGGGAGTGCATAACAGCGAACTCAGAATTTCATATAAGCTTGGACATGAATCATGAAATAACACCCAATTTGGATGGGAACAAAGGGCCGAACTTTGGCAAATCATCAAAGACCGGCACATGGGTTACCTCTGTGGCCTAAGACTGGGACGTGCGTCACCTCCATGGCCTATGCTTTGCTACGGGACTTCAATAAAGAAAATATAATCCATATAGATTGGAAAGCATTGATTAGGCTTCATTAGTGTGGAGGGGCATAACACCGAAGTCAAAATTTTACATAAGACTTGTACATGAATCGTAAAATAACACCCAGTCTAGATATATGGGAAGAAAGGGCCAAACTTTGACAAATCACCAATGCTTTGGGAACAAATGGCCAAACTTTGACAAATCATAAATATGGTCAATTCTTGACGACATTGGGTTATGTATGTATGAGGGGACGGGCCCAACAATTTTAACAATGTTATGTACAACCAAATGTTGATGAAAGGAGAGATTGTTTTTTCTTGAAGAACTACATTTTTATAAACAAATGTCAATGAAAGGAGGGATTAGTTTTTCTTAAAGAACTACATGTTATTTGAAGGGACTTCTTATAGTTAATTTTGATTTTGATGTTGCAAGGATAATGCGGAATTAGAATCTGTTAGGAATATCAGGTATTGAGAATATGAATGAATCCTTTGGAACTTGACATAAAGAGCCATAGCACATGTAAACCTTGCAAAATGAATATTAGGCTTTATGAAAATTGTGATGGAAGATAGGACATCATAGAAGATTATAAAAGATATGGAAAAGACAATGAACTAACATAAAGAGTGATAGGACATGTACACCTTGCAAAATGAGCATTAGGCTTTATGAAAATTGTGATGGAAGATAGGACATCATAGAAGATTATAAAAGGTATGGAAAAGACAATGAACTACAATGAAAATGATATGGGATTAAAGAAGGTGGAGCCAATAATGCCAAAATGCCATGTTAGGAAACTATGTCCACCTTTCCAAATGTCACTTTATGAATTGAAATCACAATGATTTCGAAGGAACCTGTAATCTACCATTTCTCACAAGACAAAAAACATAAATCATTACATGTCCATAGTTAGCCATGATAGTTGTAAACATTTCATCAAATTCAAAGACTCCCTAAGTGGTGGAAACCCCAAGACAATACGAAGACCGCTAGAGACCTAGGCTTAGGGTATCAGACTCAAGTATTTGTAAGGGCCTTGAATCTACTTATGAAGAAACTGACAAGTGAGGGATATTGAGTCCTCACATAAAAGTTTATAATTATGAGAGAGTTTGTCACATCTTTGTTATCTTACAAATGTTGACACAAAAAGGGGTCATCACATTCAAACCAATAAAGGTGCATCACTTACAAAATAAGCTCAAAATGGTTTTGATTTCATAGAGTCTTTAAGTATGGAATAAGTCGATTCATGGAATTATGACCAAATCATCAAGGAAGTGATCAAGAAAAAATGCATGGGAAAAATAAGGATGTCCATGCATTTGTATGTTTAGTCAAACTGAAGTAGAAGGGATGAGGGATGGGAAAAAAAGGATGTAATGATAGGTTTGAAAATTTCTCGTGAGGTATAGATCGATTCATCTTATGGACTAGGAATGGGTAGAGTGAGATTTGTAAAGAATATATAGTAAATGTGTTGGATATGTTCATGTTTATATATGTATGAGTGCAACATGGCATGTCAATAACCTAGTGTGAAAATAAAAATTAATACCATAGATTATTAATTGTCTTTAAGTCCTAGTTCATGAAACTTAAGTGACGACACAAGATTTGAAAAACATAAAGTGAATGATCCGAAAAGATCTTTTAATGACTATGGTTGAGTTATTAATCATATGTTGATTAACCAATTAAGGAAGCTTAATGAAAGAGGAAGAAGATATGAGAAGTTATCACAACCACATAACCATGTACATAACTTAAATGAAGCAATAAACAACAACAAACCATAACACCAATGTGATAACGGAGTTCAGCAATCTCACCTACGTCTCCGGGCCTTTGTCTCAGTGAATGAGGTTTCTTTATTTTTCTTCAAAGCTCAATAAGTACATCACAACAGTGCCAAAAGGATATAAGATTGATTTGGTCTTGTTCTCCCAAATCTCTAGAACACAACAGAAGAAACGACACTCAAAATGGATCACTAGAGCTCCCAGAAATGGCCTGCAAAGGTGCGCTCCTCAAAAGCTTCCATGCATAAAAATGGCTTTGGCTTGGCTTTTCCTCAGCATGAATCTTCTCTGATTGTCCTCCATGGCCTCAAGAAGACCAGTTTTATATATATTTGAAGTTGGTTATCTTCCCCCAACTTCCTCCCAAGATCTGGCCTCAAAACGGGCCCAATATCCCCCAAAAATGGGCCAAATCCTCTAAAAACAGTCATAAAATCAATTAAAAATCACTAATATATGGTCAAATAACTAATTTTTGGAAAATAAAGGGATAATCCCCCTAATCCCTAGCGTGTGCCCCTTAACTCGATCACATGGAAACTAATAAGGCTAAGCGCCAACCCCTTTCTCCATAGGTATAGGTCACATGGCGCATTGATATATGACCACGCCCTAAGTATACACCCAGCTAGTGGTTCTATATCTGGGCCGTGTGGAACAACCCGAGTCCTAAGCGTTGGTGGTTTAAGTCATTGAGACGTAGAGCCTTTGGTTACATGCATAGTGGAGCCCGCGTCCTTAAAGTTGTGGTTCTATGCAAAAGGTAAGTCCGCAGGTAGACCCAGCCCCCTTCCTCCTCCACACAATATACAATAAAATTTAAACATTATACCTTGTCTATGGTATAACAAGCAACTCCATGGCACAATATTATACCTTTGTGAAGGATTTATGCCCTATGGAGAGGTTTGGGGTTTGAAACCTATGTGCTCCAATACTTTTCCCATAATTCAACCAAAGAATGACCAACCACTAGGTGCCACGTGGAATCCCAAGTCTGGGCCATGTGGCACCACTCTATTCGCCCACGATGTCTGCCACTTCTCAACTCGCAATTGGACCATGCCCTACTACCGAGTGAACAACCTGTATCTATCTTTGTCTGCCACGTGTTGTCGTACAGGCGTGACACGTCAGTTATACGGGTGTCATGTGTCACTCTTTCAGTGGTGACACCTATCACCTCCTGGTTGGTTCACATCAGTTGTAGGGAATATGCCACTGTGTTGCCACATCAATTGTACGACCTGCAACCACATGTCACATTGTCATGTCAGCATGACATCATGTTTATGTCAACATTGACTCTGTGCCTATTGACATGGTTGACTTTTGGCTTATTCAGGAAAACGGTCAGAGTGTGATAACTCTCACATACAACATCTGTTTGAGAAAGTAAATATATGGTCAGAATCAGAGCGAGGAGATGGTTCCAATGGAGTTGGTTTCATATGATTCTGAGAACTTTCCATTTTGAGCCTTTTCTAGACCTGGTGCGCCTCCTCGATCTGATTTTGGATCACACCTCCCCATTAAGGACCTTTTGGTACCCAAAAGGTTACTCACTAGTCAACAAGCTCGTGATAGGTCACCTGACTTGTCCTCTATCTCTGAACTCTGTCATGTGCACCTATCTCATCAAGATCAATTGTAACACAATCATGACAACTAACAACATATTGTTAGCCATTTGAACCATGTCACGTTTTATTGAAGCCACCATCATCCATGTAGATAACAATACTAATGATAGCATCAAAAAGACGACTGCAAATGAGTTGATATACTTGTAATATTTGCACGACATGAGCTTGTTTTGAAGCAAACTGTGATTGATTTTCCATTCAACAATCGTTTCTTTTTCTTGATTAAGATCGATTAATTCATTTGAAACAATTATAGGTTTTTTGTTTGATTGCACTGCCTTATTTAATTGTTCCATTGTTTGAAGAGTTTTATTTGCCTTTACATCATGAGCATGAACCACATAATCTTGACATGCTTTGGTTAATTGATATTGATTCTTTATCCCGTAGAAGATTTCCTTACGATCATATAAATATGGACTACCTAAGACCATTCCACATTCTCTTAGTGGAACTACATCATATGTTACCCCGTCCACATACTTAGATCAAATTGCAAATTTGATTGTGCACTTATTTGTTATGTGCATTTGATGATGATTTCTTATCCATTTAAGTGTGCAAGGCTTATGATGTACTTGTGCTTTTAACCCCAATTGCTTAACCAATTCTTCTGAGATTAGGTTAGATTGAGATCCACTGTCGATTAATGTATCAACCTTAATGTGTTGCATGATAACCCTTATATGAAACAAGTTACTTCTATAATCAATTACTTCCCCAATTTTACCTGTCATACCAACCAATGAGACATTTGATTCATCACCTAAATCCGATCCCAAGTTTGTCGGTCTTGTTGTCCCTGCCACTGTTTGTCTCCCTTTCTTTTGCTTGAACCACTTTAGTCTCTTCTCAGGATGTAATGGCCAACAACGGTTCTCATCATGCCCCTCTTTCTTGCAATGCTTGCAAGAGGGATTCTCTTCCTTTCTCGTCACTACATTTGACTTATTTCCATGCCATTTCCTCTTGTCCTCTTTCCTTGAAGATCATTCCCCTGATACACCTGCTTTCCCTGCTTCAATATATGTCACTTGAACATAAAACTCATCAAGGTTAGTGGGTCCAAACGTGAATACAGTGTTTCTAATATGTGCAGGTAAACCTCCTATATACTTCATAAGGGTTTCATGTGTATGTAAAGGGATATCTAACATCAATGCCATTTTATGAAAGCCATTGGTATATTCTTGCAATGTTTATCATTTTATTAGTTTAAAGCTTGCCATTTAATTAATGTTTTTTATTTATAACCCAAAGGATAGAATTGTTTTCTAAGTGCAAAAATGAAACTTTTCCATGATGGAAATACATTACCCACTTGTTGTGTTCTGTTTTGAAACTTACTTTTCCACCAGATGAGATTTGTGCCTGGAAGTCTCAATGATGCCAACTTGATTTGTGTGACCTCATCCTTGATCTGTTACACACTGCAGTAAACCTCCATCTATCTGACCCAATTGTCAAGTCTCTATGCATTAACTTCACCATCATATATGGGTAACTCAAACTTAACATCAAGTTTTAATAATGACATTTCATTCTTATGTTTATGAACATGTTTCTTTGCATTGGATTTAGAACTTGAACTTGAAGAAGAAGGAGAAAAAGGAGGTGATGATGGAGGTGAAGGAGGAATATGAGGAGGATCGTCTCCTTCTTCACTTTTTCCCTTTGAAGATTCACCCTAAACTATTTTCTTACGTTCCAAGTAATCTTCATACAAAAATTTTATCATCTCCGACATGGAAAAGAGAGATTTTTGAAACTCTTTCTCATCCTGAGAAAGTCCCTCTTCCGATGCCATATTCTCGGTGTGAGAAGCTCTCTTTCTAAATCCAATTAATGGATTCTCTTCAACAATCTCGCCTTCACCACACTGTATCTTTTCCCTCATTAACATGAAAAACTCAAATCCAAACATCAACTAGCTTTAATACCACTTGATCTGAAAAGATATTTTAATGACTATGGTTGAGTTATTAAGCATGTGTTGATTAACCAATTACAAAAGATTAATGAAAGAGGAATAAGATATGAGAATTTATCACAGCCACATAATCATGTAAAAAACTGAAATGAAGCAATACAAAACATCAGATCATAACACCAATGTGATAACGGAGTTCGACAATCTTGCCTATGTCTCCGGGCCTTTGTCTCAGTCGGTGAGGTTTCTTTATTTTTGTTCAAAGCTCTATAATTAAATCAAATAAGTGCCAAAAGGATACAAGACTGATCTGGTTTTGTTCTCCCAAATCTTTATAACCCAACAGAAGAAACGACACTCAAAATGGATGACCGGAGCTCCCAGAAATGACCCGCAAAGGTGCGCTCCTCAACAACTTCCTTGCATAAAAATGGATTTGGCTTGGCTTTCCCTTAGCATAACTTTTCTCTGGCCATCCTGCATGGCTTCAAGAAGACTGGGTTTATATAGATTTGAATTTGGTTATCTTCCCCCAACTTCCTCGCAAGATCTGGCTTCAAAAAGGGCCCAATATCCCCCAAAAATGGGCCAAATCCTTCAAAAACAGTCATAAAATCAATTAAAAATCACTAATATATGGTAAAATAACCACTTTTGGGAACACAAAGAGGTAAGCCCCCTAATCCCTGATGCGCGCCCCTTAACTTGGTAACATGGAAACTAATAAGGCCAAGCGCCAACCCCTTTCTCCGTAGGTATAGGTCACATGACGCATTGATATATGACCACACCTTAAGTATACGCCCAACAGGTGGTTCTAGATCTGGGTCGTGTGAAATAACTCGAGTCCTAAAAATTGGTTGTTTAAGTCATTGAGACATGGCACCTTTGGTTACATCTGTAGTGCAACCCACGCCCTTAAAGTTGTGGTGTTATGCAAAATGTAAGTCTGTGGGTTGGGGATTAGCCCCAGCCCCCTTCTGCCTCCACACAATATACAATAAACTTTAAATGTTATACCTTGTCTATGGTATAACAAGCAACTCCATGGAGCAATGGTATTTGACCCCTTTGTGAAGGCTCTATGCTTGGTGGAGAGGTTTGGGGTTCGAAAACCATGCGCTCCAATACTTTTGCCATAATTCAACCAACGAATGACCAACCACTGGGTTCCATGTGGAAGCCCAAGTCTGGGCCACGTGGCACCACTCTATTCACCCACGATGTCTACCACTTGTCAACTCGCAATTGGACCATGCCCTGCTACCCAGTCAGCAACCTGCAACTGTCTTTGTCTGCCATGTGTCATCGTAGAGCATGACACATCAGTTGTATGGGTGCCATGTGTTGCCCTTTCAGTGGTGACACATGTCCCCTCCTAGTTGGTCCACATCATCTATACAACCTTCTTCTATGTGTCACACTTCCACGTTAGCATGACGTCATGCTGACGTCAGCATTGACTTTTTGTCTATTGACTTGTTTGATTTTTTTCCTGTTTGGGAAAACGGTCAGAGTGCGATAAATATCGCATACATCGCCTATTTGAAAAAGTAAATATATAGACGAAATCAGTGTGACGAGCCATTCACAATGGAATTAGTTTCATTTGATTATGAGAACTTTCATTTTTCAGCCTTTTCTGGAGCTCGGGTGCCTCTTGGATCCGATTTTGGATCAATGAAGAAAGAGAAGAAAACCAAAAAACAAAAGGAATAAAATGCCGAAGGAAAAAGAGAAAAATCAAATATTCAAGAGAAAAAATAAGAACTACAGTGAGACATTAAAAAATAAACAACACTGACCAACAAAGTTTTATTTGGTGCCTATTTTATTGAGAGTGATGCAACCCTAAATCAATGTCTACATAGTGATTTAGATGAGACCTATGTTGGTAGACACATGAACTCCAAAAAAAAATTTAGAAACAAGGAAATGTGATATATATATATATATATATATATATATATATATATATATATATATAATGTGCTATTTTATAAATTCATTAATTGTCTTTAAGTCTTAGTTCATGAAACCTAAGTGACCACACAATATTTGAACAACACAAAGTGACGAAAGGGAAGAAAACCAACAAATAATTAAAAGGAATCACTAGAACTGAAACAACATACTTTAAAGGAATAAAATACCAAAGGAAAATAAAAAAAAATGAATATTCAAGGAAAAAAATAAAAACTACAGTGAGGTAATAAAAAAAAAAAAAAACTAATCCACAAAGTTTTTTTTGGTTCCTATTTTATTGAGAGTGATGCAACCCTAAATCAAAGTTTACATAGTGCTTTAGATGAGACCTATGTTGGTAGACACATGACCTCCATGGGTTATTTTATAAATGTCACATCATATTGAAACTTTGAAAGAAAACATTTTGAACAAGGGTTGCATGGCAACGCAGTCCTTGCCGAGTTAGTTGGGAAATACGTGTTGAATAATGAAACTTAATATAGCTAAATGCACGAGTAATGAATATTTTTTTTCAAAAGATAATAATTGAGGGTTGTTTGTTATTCAAAATGCATAATGAACAATAAGCTGAATGGAACTAGAATATTCATAAATATAATATAAATATAATAATAAATAATATATTAGATAATAAATATAATATAAATATAATAATGCATAATAATAAATACATAGTACAAATTTTTATATTTAGATGTGGTGATTGGTGAAATTCATTGATTATGTAATTAATTCTACATATTGAAAGATGTGAAGGGAGTAATAACACTTCAATTCTATCAACCAATTAGAAATGAGAAACAAAAATATTTTTATTATATCCAAAAATATATCTTTGTTTTCCTATGTTAAACATTACATTGCATACACAATTTTATGGTCAAAAGCAAATTAATGTCACTTCAAAAGCAAACTCATTGCTATAGTCCCATGGCAGGGACTAATAAATGAGCAAGAACATTTAAATGGCAAGCAATGTTCCACCATTTTTATATTGGGATCCTTATTATTATTATCATTTGTTGCCTCATCTAACCTTTTTGTAACACTAACAAATTACACGTAAAAAAAATCCTAATATTATTTCTCAATGAAAAGAGATTGATTTAAAATGTCGATACTCTTGTTAAATTTATCATTTATATATTATGAACTCACACTACTCATTAATTTCCCTTTTTTAATTCTCGTTTGTTACCGGTGACAAAGCCAAAATCTGCATATTTAATCATTGTTCTCATTCTATCAAACATATTGAAATAACCACCCTTGTCATTAGGTAAGGAGTAATTCATTAATTTCCCTTTTTTAATTCTCGTTTGTTACCGGTGACAAAGCCAAAATCTGCATATTTAATCATTGTTCTCATTCTATCAAACATATTGAAATAACCAGCCTTGTCATTAGGTAAGGAGTAATTGTTAATTTATTTTACTGTGTTTATCACTTTCCAACTTGCTAACCCAATCACACACTCCTTCTAAGATATTGTTCCCAACTCCTATTTCATTTACGTAATCTTCTTAATAACAATCCTTATCTTAGATTCTTGTAATTGGTGTTTGGGGTCTGGTTATCAACCTCATCGCCTTATCTATCTTCACATTTAATATAACTCCAACCTCCCCTCTACTTTTTTTTTTTTTTTTTTTAATGTATATCTAGGATTATATCTCAACACCTTCCCATTTTCTAATATTGACACCCACAAGAATTGTGTACGTTCCTATTGACTATATTCACAGTTCAATTATATAGCTTATACTTAGTCTAGCTTACATTCCTATTAGTACCATTTGGAATTAAAATAATATATAGATATGCACATACCAATTTACACTCCATCACAAACACTCTATTAAATATGACTTTTCTCTTATCCCTTAAGTTAATAATCACATGAAAGAAAAAAGGTTTTATGAAACATATTCATTCTAGCTATTAATAAAGCATAATTGTACACAAATTCTTTGGAGGATTAATGGAATATTATCTTGTCCCATATACCCATCCATCATGGAAATGTGTGTGATCAACATGTAAGGCTTTAACCATTGTGTAATTAGTAATTATTCATAAGTCCTGTTAACTCCAATCATCTATTGCTTGGAAGTTGGAGCCATTAATTTAACCTATTGTTCATTAACAATTGTACGATTACTATATTCACTTGGGTTTGTGTGAAGGTACACACTTCCACTTACGAGTTTGTATGGAAGTGTAATGGAGTGTTAGGTCCATCTCCTTTCGTCACATTATCTCTTTTTTTGTTACTGTCACTAAGTTTGCAGGTAATCTCTCTTGTTCATATCATTGAGGGAGTTAACCATTTACTTGTTTATCTATTTAGTTATGAACCCATCGACCTCTTGTTTTCTTAATCACATATGTCTGTGCCAATTACGCGCGTGGAGAACAATTTATCTCGGTTTGAGATCTCTCTTACATACACATGGGTTGTCAAATGTTTTTCTTATCCTGCCAGAAATATTCTGCTATGGATTTGACAAGGTAAAAAATTTCATAACCCTTTCGACCTTGAGGTTCCTCCATTAATATATCTCATAGCTTACAATTTTTTTTATTAACCATATTATTATGGTAATCTGTTACAAGATATTTTATTTATTACGCCCAAGATTGGTCAAGCCCTTAGCAAGGGTTTTCTATCCACCCACGAGGTAAAAATTTTAGACTCCTATGCATACTTACAGAGCCCTCTATATATTTGAATCTTATTTAAAAGTATAATGTGTTTCCTTTTGTGTTGAATGCAGAGGTTCTGTCTTGAGCTCATGCTTATGCCAACTCCGTACACAACATTTATCCAGGGAGAAACATTTCTCCCTAAATCGAGTTGGAAACTTAGAGGATTACAAAATATACCTATTGAGGTTGATCGAGGTGGATATCAGTGGCCACTCACCTATTCCAACTCGCTCAAAACAATTTATTTGAAACTTACTATTTTTACCTTTTTTCGGTTCTTAAATTTTTGGGGCCATTTTGATGGCCTAAACGACGCTTTTTCGTGATCAGACACTTCAATGATAGTCTTAGGAACTACATCAATAATCAAAGTCTTTGATTCAGCCCCCAAAATGAATCTCTTCGTTGATTCCTTTCCAACGATCTATCGTTCACCCCCAACGGAGATAGTATGCCAAAGTTATGCCCCCCAGAAGTTGATACAACAAACTACCCAAAACGAGGTGCACAAAACTATTAGCTTTTCATCTTTTAGGGTTAGGGTTTTAGATTTTATTTATGTTAAAAAGGCCTTTGTATCCTCATTGTAACAATCATCTTCTTGCAAATGTGAGTATCCATCACATCTCTTCTGAGAAATAAGCTTCCACAATTCTAGCGAGTCCTTCACTCTATATTTGTATAGTTTTGTACATTTTGTTCATTAATAGAAATTGTGTATTATTGTATATTTGTGACTTTTGTTATATATCCGATATATCTATGTTATATTATTGGCTCTCTTTCAATATCTCTGTATATTTATGTGTTATATATCCTCTCTCATTTTGTGTCGAAAATAATCTAGAGTAGTGGTATTAGAGCAGTCTTGATCGTTTTTCAATGCATGTCCCCGACGGGGTATGAATATAGCAAGTTGGGCCTCGATATTTTCTCTCTTAAGGAAAATCTCTCTCACCTTCCCAATAAACCCTCCATGATCAAATAAAATAAAAATGACGGAGCATAAGATTCTATCAATATGTTGCTTGACCAAGCTCTCACGCGACAGAGGGACGAAATAATGGAGAATTTTTCCCACATCCTTCAATGCACCAATAAAAACAGGTTCGTATTCATCAAGCGACCACTTTGGAGAACCTCTCCTTTTAAGGTAGAAGTCAATTATGATATTCTCGTATTTGAAGGTCTGATAGATGCAGATTCCCTAGAAAAATGGTTAAATATGCTATAAGTTTATTTCTCTGTTCACAATTTTTCCGATAGGGAAAATATCACCTTCGCACTCCTTAATTATTTCTCCCATGTCAAACATTGGTGGGAAACTTACTAGGAGCAAAGTTCCACATAGGAGTCTAGAATATATGGGGCCAAGTCCATTTGGGATTTTTTTGTGGATGCGATCAAGGAACAATATTACCCTATTGGTAACTATGATGACCAATACATGAGATGGACCACACTATGACAACACAAGGGCCAAACAGTGATGGATTTTACAAATAATTTCCAAATAGCTTTGGAGTTCACAAAGAGAGGGGTATCAAATACTCCGAGCAACACCTTGTTCTGAAATACCGTGGGGATTTGCATAGGTACATCCAAACTGAAGTGGATTTCCTGTACAACTCATCATTGGGATCTCCCTATTGATATGCTATCAGAATCGAGAAGAAATTTAGGCACTAGAACAAACGAGAGTTTTGGTTCGCAAATACGCAACAACAAAAGTATGATAAATACAGACCTAATAAACAAACTCCTGAAAATCCTTCCAAGCCACAGGAAAAGAAGGGTCACGGGAAGAGGAATGACACTTGAAAGTGGTGTGATTTCGACAAAATCCCCTGGAATGTAAAACTGATGAATGTCGCTCAAAAGAATCATTCATTGTCGAGATCAAAGAAATAGAGCCGAACCCCGATTTGAAATATGATTCATAAAATAATGGGAGAAGATAGATCATCAACGTATACCCCATTACTATTGTCGCAACCGAAACAATTCAACCATAAGAACCAAAAGATCATGAATATGAGGAGTGCCTCTTTCATTGATAGATGTGAGTGAAGGGGACCCCATTGTATTTCATTGTTGGTAGTGAAATCCATAAGAACTTCATCTCAGCAGAGGTCATCAAATACTTGGGATTGTTGACAAGACCACACCCACAATCATACAACATTAGGTGGCTTCGCCAGGGATGAGATATTTGTGTCATCTAACAATGTCGATTGTCCTATGGAATTCATCCCTACAAGGATGAGGTATGATGTGATGTTTCCTCATTGGATGTCTATGATGTTCTTTTGGTCCAACCATATATATGGAAGCACCATGTTATTTATGAGGCTCAACCCTGTAGTTCCATTGTTACTCTGGGGGGGTCATCTCTCTAGGATACTATAGGTAGTTCCAACTACTATCCCACCTAAACAGTGCCACAAGGTAGTATCTCATACAACAAAATTCATCTTCTTCACAATCTGTTCAAAAGGTGAATAGAAGGACAATGCAACCACTACAGCCTCAATCCAACAACCTTCTATTCAACAGAAGTAGATTGACAAGATTGAAGCAAAGAACAAAGATTCCTTCTGCAAACAATCATCTCATCAGGTTCTCAACAACCTCCCACAAACCAAGTAACACAACTTCTCCAACAAGGCAAGCAACTCACTAAGGTTCAGATTCAACAAGCACTTTCCCCTCTCCCCCAGGAACTCAACGCAATGGAGAAAATTGATTCCTAAGGAAGGAGGATTGATCTAGGTCGATATCGGTGGCAACCCACCTATTCCAACTGGCTCAAAACAGTTTGTTGGCAACTTACTATTTTTAGCAGTTTTTCAGTTCCTAAACTTTCAAGACCATTTTGAGGGCCTAAACGACGTTTTTTCACGATCGGGAACCTAAATGATAGAAAAAGGCTTTGATTTAGCCCCAAAAATTAATATCCTTGTATATACCTTTCCAACAAGCTATCGTGCGCCCAAATGGATATTGTATGCCAAAGTTACCGTCTTGGCAAGTTGATACACCAAACTACCCAAAACAGGGTCCACAAAAACCGTTGCCTTTTCATCTTTCGAGGTTAGGGGTTTGGATTTTATTTATGTTAAAAGGTCCTTTGGAGCGTCATTGTAACGATCATCTTCTTTTGAATGTAAGTATCCATCACATCTCCTCTCAGAGATAAGATGCCACCATTCTAGTGAGTCTTTCACGTTGTATTTCTATAGTTTTGGACATTTTGCTCATTAATAGAAATTGTGTATTACTATATATCTGTGACTCTTGTTATATATCTGATATATCTCTATTATATTAATGACTCTCTTTCA